>CALYLW010001548.1:0-159339 GCA_944989445.1 Ampullaceana balthica
GTTTATTATCAGAGAGTTCGATTTTATGTTCACCTACTGTTGTTTTTCCTGGAATCTCGGAAAACACTTCTTTAAATTCCTCCACTATCTCCTGTATTTCGTCTTTTTGTTTTCTATTTAAATCAATATTAATATCTAGCTCTGTGGTTTTTTCTTTTAAATTTATAGTTGGCACGGAAAATTCTCCCCCCTCTCCACTGTCCTCGGTTATTACTACTGCTGCCCCACAAGGCATAATTTTATTCGTATTACCATCCACGACATTTTGTCCATTTCTTTCAAGGAATTTGATCATTCTATTGATGTGGTAAATCTTTTTCTTTTTCCCTTTTTTATCTCAACATGAAATTTTGACAACACCTTGGTCACTTCATAAGGTCCATCTGAATACAAAGCCAATTTCTTACCCTTTTTTGGCTTTAGAAGTAATACTTTGTCTCCCACTTGAATGTCTTTCTCAACTGTATGTCGATCATAGTACATTTTATTCTTAACTGTCAGCTCCAATGTGTTCGCTCGTGCTTTTTCTAACCCTGTTTTTAGTTTATTTCTCAATTCAATAATGTAGTCATAAGTTGTTTTTATCCTATCTGTTGTTCTTTCACGTGTGAATAGTGTTTTCAATATTGCCATTGGCCCTCTCAACTTCCTGCCGAACATTAACTCATAACGTGAGATTAATGTGGTTTCATTGGGGACTTCCCTATATGCGAAGAGAACCGACTGTAGTACATTATCCCAGTTTTCTAGTCCTTCCGTAGCTAATTTCCTTAACATCGACTTTAGTGTGCCATTTAACCTTTCCACCATCCCATTAGACTATGGATGATAAATTGACGAGTGGCTGATATTGATGTTGAGTAGTTTGCACACTTGCACGTACAGGTCAGACGAGAATTGAGGTCTGTTATCTGACAAGATTTCTTCAGGGAAACCCACTCTCGTGAAAATAGAGTATAACGCCTCACATATGTCTTCTGCTGTTACCCTCTTTAATGGTACTGCCTCGGGCCACCTGGTAGCCATATCAATTAATGTTAGGATATACATATTTTTGTTCTTCGTCATTTGTAGGGGTCCGACATTGTCTATTGCTACTTTTTTGAATGGCACCCCAATTATCTGCATGTACCCAAGTTCTATATGTTTAAATTTGCCCGGAGGCCGAGCCTTCTGACATATCAAGCATGTCTTTACATATTCCGTGATCTCCTTGTTCATCTTGGGCCAAAAAAACTCTGACGAGATGAGATGTTTTGTCTTTCTGACAGACATATGTCCAGCCAGGACTGACTCATGAGCGTTTTAGACAACAATACCCCGGCATTCTGATGGAACGATTATTTTTTCATCAACTTTATTATTGAATTTGTTAGTAAATACTCTTTATAAGTAACCGTTTATAACTTGGCATGTAATATGTCCCTGTTTTGTATGATCTACGTCATTATTCTTAGCTTTCTCCCAAAATTTGCGTAGCTCTGGGTCAATTGCTTGTTCCTCTTTCATGTTTATATTCTCCAGTACTGCTGGTATTTTTGTACGGAATTCTTCTGTTGTTACAACATTGTCTACGCCTCTCTTACTTTGTGCCCTTGTTACTACATTGCCATAGTGAAGAACCGATTCCTTATTTCCCCCCACATTTCCTATAATGAGATCCGCCACTGGATCGTCGAATAATGCAGCTAAGACTACGCCTTTCACCTACTTAGTATCAATTTCTATGTATGCTGTTGGATAGTCCAGTACCTTCCCATCTATAAGTTTTAGTTTGTAGCGTCTATCTGTTATCTGATCTCTCTTTATCAATTTCTTATTACACCCGATGATGGTACACCCCGTGTCCCTGAGTATGGAAACTTCCTTATCAAATAACTTTCCTTTCTCTAAATATAATTTTCCCGTGGATTTTCTATGTATGTCTTCTGCTATGTTAATATATTGCATTTCCCTTACAAATGGTCTAACTTTTTTTCTATTACTTCGTTTTGCACCCCCTCTTCCATTTGTCCCATTTTGAGATTGTAGTCATATTGAATCGTTTCTCTGCATGTTTGGAGAGTCTCTCGCGTACTCCCTCTTGTTGTAGCGTGTTCCCGTCTGCCTTCCCCGGTATACTTCTGTTCTAGCCTGTGTCCAAGCATTATTTCCCTGTCGTAGAGGGCAGTTATTTCTCCAATGTCCCTCTCGTCCACATATAAAACAAGCCCCTTGTCACCTTGTTAATCTACCTTCTGCTGACCTCCTTCTAGTTTTGTTTTGACATCCCATAGCTCTGCACTCCCGGCCTGAAAAAATGTTTTGCTATTTTTGGCCACTGTATCTTACCTTGTTGATTTGATAGTGTCAATTTGGGTCAGTACACTTTCGCAACTCGTGGGCTTGTTTAATAATACTGTTTTCACAATCTCGGGATTCATGTTTATTAGTAGCTTATTACGGCACATCAGGTCTCGTAACCCCTCGTACGACTTGTCTGTTCCTGTACTAGCCACCCAGTTGTCTAAGCTCCTTACTAATTGTGAATGAAATTCCCAAAAATTATCACTCTGTGGCTTAAGGTCATTCCGATTGCCTCTATATCTCTCTGCACTATATCCTGCGTGCGTTAACAACAATGACTTGACGGTGTCATATTCATGATATTTTTTTCTAACATCCTCTGTTAATAAGAATGACTGTAGAACACCCGTCACTCGTACCTGTAATTCGGCCAACCACTCTTCTCTGGGCACTCCATTTTGCTGGGCGACATCTTCAAAATTGTCAATGTATTCGTCCAGATCAGTACATCTGTCGTACTTTTGTAGGCTTTTCAGCAAGTGGTAATTTTTATTTTTGTGCGTTTCGCCTCCTATTCCCTCTTCTTTTTTGTTGCTTTTCATTGCCTCTAATCTCATTCTCTCTATTTCAATTTCATGAATTCTTATTTCTGCCGCTTCCTTTCTTCTCTTTTCTTCTCGTTCCTCTTCTTCCCTTCTAATTTTTGTCGCTTCCTTTCTTCTCTTTTCTTCTCGTTCCTCTTCTGCCATTATTCTCTTTTCTTCTCGTTCCTCTTCTTCCCTTCTAATTTTTGCCGCTTCCTTTCTTCTCTTTTCTTCTCGTTCCTCTTCTTCCCTTCTAATTTCTGCCGCTTCCTTTCTTCTCTTTTCTTCTCGTTCCTCTTCTGCCCTTATTCTCTTTTCTTCTCGTTCCTCTTCTGCCCTTGTTCTCTTTTCTTCTCGTTCGTCTTCTGCCTTTCTTATTTGTTCGGCTTCCAATTTTCGCCATTGCTCTAATACAAATTTATCTAATTCCTGCCCCTCTAACTTTAGGTGTTGTTCTCCCATTGCCCTAAGCTCCGCCATTATTTTATCTATCTCTTTTATTTTACTTCTAGTTTCCATATTTTAAAAAAAATAGTATTGATTTATTTATTATTCTATATAATATTTTATTTTTTAAATAAATATTTATTCTCTTGATTTTTTTATTTAAATAACTGCAAGCAGAAAAGGTTTATAATTTCAACAACACTTTTTACAAATTTTTTTCAATATAAAAAATAATAACTACCTACGTAACTTGCCTGATCTTATGAATGTCACCATCCAAGTGTCCATAATGATTAAAAAATACACAATCACAATGTCACAAAGAATTGTTAATATCAAACACTGCTACTAATTCCACAATGTCTGATCTTCGTTGTCTGGTCAGCAACCCATTAAGTACGTTCACAGTCCTGCACAATGAATTGTTCTCTGCGTGGTACGATGTTCTGGTTGTCGTTGTCGATCTTTTAGCAGATACCAGATCTGTAATGGAGTAAAAAGTTCGACGGCTCACTGGATGATGATAGTCCAGTTGATGGACAAGAATGGGCCCCGACAGCACAGGCCCACGTTGTGATGAACAACAGGAAAAGCAAATCGACAGCACACTAGACGTGAACAGCACAGGATCACGTCGGGATAATCAACGGGAACAGCAACCCGACAGCACAAGGGATGTGAACAGCACAGGATCACGTCGCGATGATCAACGGGAACAGCAACCCGACAGCACACGGGATGTGACAGCATAGACCTACGTTGTGATGATCAATTGGAAAAGCAACTCTACAGCACACGGGATGTGACAGCACAGGCCTACGCTGTGATGATAAATGGGAACAGCAACCCAACAGCATACGGGATGTGACAGCACAGGCCTACGTTGTGATGAGCAACGGGAACAGCTCAGTCAGCACGCTGGTCACCGAGCAAAGTAGAGCGAATTATATAACACCAGCATTGTTTGAAATAAGACCACCATACACGTCTCACTCATCAAAACTTGTTGTCTGTTACTACACTGACTTGCCTTTAAATCGATTCCCTCTGTTCTGGATCTGTGATGTTGACACTGAACTTGAGTTCCTTGTTGCCTCCGTCAACAATTTATCCCGGAGACGAGCCCCCAATGTCAAGTTCTAGGGTATTGTTGACTCACAAGGCTTGAACTCAATGAACCAGAACACCATTAGATGAATCTATCATTTATTTACAACAGGAATCCTCCAATACATAATCCAACACTGTCGTTCATACACACCAAACCGTCCCTCTAGCCTATGTTCTATTTACGTCATCTACCCCACACTACGTCATACTAAAACATGTGTTAACAATAGTGCGCACCGGCGCAACATTCTAACATTAACATTACCAAGGCGGGAAAACCCCATTATACTATAACAATTCCCTGACAGACGGCTCCAGAGAGAGGGGAGGCGGCTAGCGTTTTGAAAACCGAAATCATGGCGACTGTACCTGGTAAAATGTTTGTTTAATGCAGGGCTACCTGGTCGTTAAAAACTTCTTCACAAAAGATGAGCTCGACCCCTGTAGGAGCGACATCGAGGTGATGGTAGAGCAGCTCGCACAGAAGCTGTTCAAAGCTGGCAAGGTGAAAAGTAAGTTTCCGTTCGTTTGATTACAAATATTAGTTCTCATTCAAACATAATCCCGGATTGTTTTGAAATATAAAAGGTTATTAAAGGACGTATCTTTTATAGTTTATACAACAATTTATAAACATGATATCATATACAGGTTGGCCGACATAACGGCCCCGGTCAAAACGGCCCTGGACTAATAGATGGACTAATAGATGGACTAATAGATGGGTTAATAGATGGACTAATAGATGGGCTAATAGATGGGCTAATAGATGGACTAATAGATGGGCTAATTATGCCGAGGATCTTCCTGAGGCTTGTTGAATGAAAGTGGTTAAGCTTCCTGCATAGCGCTGATACACAGTCCAAGTTTGACAAGCATATAGCAGTGTGGGGAGCACCACCGCCCTGTACACTTTCAGCTTGGTCTGGATGGTAATGCCTCTTCTGTTCCAGACATTTGGGTACAACCTGCCAAAAGTGGAGCTGGCTCTGGCAATTCTGACGCTCACTTCGTCATCGATGGTGACATTTTGTGACAGTGTGCTGCCTAGGTATGTGAACCGGTGCACTGTGTTGAGTCTCTGGCCGTTGACAGTGATGTTGGGCTCAACGTAGGGCCTCCCAGGCGCAGGCTGATGGAGGACTTCAGTATTCTTTGTGTTGATCGGCAGACCAAAGTTCGCGCAGGCGCTGGAGAAAAGGTTAACGCTGCGTTGCATGTCGGCTTCTGAGACAGCGTTGTGGGCACAGTCATCAGCAAACAGGAGGTCTCTGATGATGTCTGTCATAACCTTGGTTTTTGCATGGAGTCTCCGAAAGTTGAACAGTTTGCCATCTGTGCGGTACTTCAGGTTGACACAAACATCCTCGTCTCTGAAGGCCTCTGTCAGCATGGCGGAAAACATGAGGCTAAACAGTGTCGGTGCCAGGACGCAGCCCTGCTTGATCCCGTTTGTGACTGTGAAAGGATCAGAAGACTCTCCGCTGTCCTGGACTCTGGCCTGCATGCCCTCGTGGAATTGTTTCACAAAGACGATGAATTTCCTTAGGCAACCGTACTTGGCCATGATCTTTCACAGACCCTCTCTGCCAACGGTGTCAAAGGCCTTGGTTAGGTCGACATAGGTGGAGAACAGGTTGAAGTTCTGCTCCTGACATTTCTCTTGCAGCTGCCTGGCAGCGAACACCATCATCATGTCGATGGTCCCTCGCTCTTTTCGGAATTCACACTGACTTCCAGGCAGGAGTCCTTGGTCAAGGTGGACCGTGAGGCGGTTGAGCAGAATTCTGGCAAGGATCTTTCCTGCCATAGAAAGCAGGGATATGCCTCTGTGGTTGTCACAAGCCTGTCTACTTCCTTTTTGCTTATAAAGATGTATGATGGAGGCATCTTTGAAGTCCTGCGGGATCGTCTCTTGCTGCCACATCAAGAGAAACAGATGGTGGATCCTTTCAGTCAGGGCTGTTCCTCCCTCCTTGTAGACCTCAGCTGCTATGGCGTCAGAACCAGGTGCTTTGCCACTGGAGAGAAGATAAATTGCTTTCTGGGTCTCGAGCAAGGTTGGGGGGTCATCCAGTGCTTTGTTTGTGGGCACTTGGGGGAGACGATTGATGGCTTCTTCGTTGATTGTCGAAGGGCGATTTAGGACGCTTTCGAAATGTTCGGCCCACCTCTTCAAGATCTTCACTTTGTCTGTGATGAGAGTGTTACCATCTGCGCTAAGGAGGGGTTTAGATCCTGAGGGCGTGGGGCCATACACTTCTTTCAAAGCGTTGTAGAAGTTTTTATAGTCACGCTTGTCTGCATAGCCTTGGATCTCGTCGGCTATGTTGCTGAGCCAATCGTCCTGCATCTGACAGAGCTTTTGCTGTACAGTCCTGCGTATGTTGTTGAGTACATCTCTCCTTGCCGTGGACCTGGGATTATTGAGGTAAGCTTGGTGTAGGAGGTTTTTCTCATCCAATAACTGCTTGATGTCTTCGCAGTTCTCATCGAACCAGTCCTTATGTTTCCTGGTCTGGTGCCCCAGAGTCTCTGAAGCTGTGGTGTAAATCAGCTCTCTGAGTGATGCCCAGTCTGCCTCCACGTTCTGGTTGTCCGGAGAGGTTGATTTCAAGCGCTCTTCCAGAGCATCCACCAAGGACTGCTTGCAGCTGGCGGTCATTAGTTTAGTAGCATTTAGCCCTTTGGGTGCCTTCTTCCCTTGCGGGCACCGTTTAGGCTGAATGCGGATGTTGAGCTTGGGGATGAGGAGGCGGTGGTCTGTCCAGCATTCAACGCCACACATGGACTTGGTCACTCGTACATCCTGCCTGTCCCTCTTCCTCACGATGGCGTAGTCAATAAGATGCCAGTGCTTCGAGCGGGGGTGCATCCATGACGTCCGGTTACGGGCTGGGAGGAGGAAGATCGTGTTGGTGATCAGCAGTTCATGTTCAGCGCAGGTCTGGAGTAAAAGAAGACCGTTGCTGTTGCAGTGACCCACTCCATGATGACCAAGGACTCCTTCCCAGGCAACGTTGTCCTTGCCAACTCTTGCGTTAAAGTCACCTAACAAGATGAGTTTGTCCGCCTTTGGAACGTCGGCAATGACAGTGTGAAGTTCTTCATAAAACTTTGCCTTCACTTCATCTGTTTTGGTCATGGTTGGAGCGTAGGCACTGATGATGGTGAGGTGTTTCTTTCCAGCTAGTGGGAGTTTCATGGTCATGAGCCTGTCGTTCACTCCCTTGGGAAGTCCAGCCTGCTTTCCGACAAGAGTTGTCTTAACTGCAAACCCAACGCCTGCTTCACGCCTCTCCTCGCTGGGTCTGTCACTCCAGTAAAATGTGTCACCAGATCCTCTTTCACAGAGCTCCCCTTCTCTCGCGAGCCTGGTCTCACTCAGGGCTGTGATGTCGATGCCGTATCTAGCGATTTCTTTACCAATCTGTGCTGTTTTCCTCTGGGGTCTGTCCTCATCATCTCTGTCCATGAGTGTGCGCACATTCCATGCGCCCAAAATAAGAGGAACTATCCTCGTTTGCATTCTTTTGGTTTCGACCGCTGATATAGGGTCCCCACCAGCCGCGGTGTGCTGGCTAGGGTAGGCTGGAGCAGGCAATGTTTAGGGCACCTTTTCTAGCCCCTTCCTCATGCCATGGAGGTGAGCAGTGCATTCCTGAAGAGGGCTGCTCAGTCACCCAGAAGGCTGCCGGACTCCACCGCTGCTCCGTGTCAGCGAAAAACGACCCAATGCCCTGGGCCGCCTGTGTACAGGGTTACGGCTACGGCTCCCAGTGTACTTACACCTGCCGCTTCGTCGCTTGCCTGTCGCCCCAGGACTTGTCGGTGACTGATGGGATGGATGACAAAAGTGACTTGCGCGAAGACTTGGATTTAAGTGAGAAAGAGTTGCGCAGTTCGTCGATCTCACTCTCTCGCCCTAGACCATCTTGATCCAGCGGCAGTACAAAGTCGAGACGGCTGGTGATGGAGTTGGGTGCAGTGGATGGCCATGATGTCCTGTGTGTCTTGTCATGCCCTTAGCGTTCCACAACGCTTTGCTGACAATCGCCTTTTTGACCGTTGACCAACTAGTGGTTCCTCCGCTCTGTCCACCGAATCCAGTCTTCACGTGCATAGGTAGACATACCTAGATCACCGAGGGTTTGGGACCCGTCGGGTACCCTCACCAGGGGTATATGGGGTGCTCAAGACGGGGTAGCACCTCCGGTGGGGGAACACGTCGTACTCTCTTGGGGGTAGTTCGTCCACCCTTGGTCCCCACTTGTCACTCAGCTCTCACCAGTGGCTCCTAGAAACTGTAGCGTGCGCAGTGGCCACACCCCGGGCAACGGCTTCGACTGGCTGGCTATTCAAGTCCTACATGGGACATAGAGGTCATATTCAAGTCCTACATGTGACATAGAGGTCATATGCAAGTCCTCCATGTGACATAGAGGTCATATGCAAGTCCTACATGTGACATAGAGGTCATATGCAAGTCCTACATGTGACATAGAGGTCATATTCAAGTCCTACATGTGAAATAGAGGTCATATGCAAGTCCTACATGTGACATAGAGGTCATATGCAAGTCCTACATGTGACATAGAGGTCATATTCAAGTCCTACATGTGACATAGAGGTCATATTCAAGTCCTACATGTGACATAGAGGTCATATGCAAGTCCTACATGTGACATAGAGGTCACATTCAAGTCCTACATGTGACATAGAGGTCATATTCAAGTCCTACATGTGACATAGAGGTCATATTCAAGTCCTTCATGTGACATAGAGGTCATATGCAAGTCCTCCATGTGACATAGAGGTCATATGCAAGTCCTACATGTGACATAGAGGTCATATTCAAGTCCTACATGTGACATAGAGGTCATATGCAAGTCCTACATGTGACATAGAGGTCATATTCAAGTCCTACATGTGACATAGAGGTCATATTCAAGTCCTACATGTGACATAGAGGTCATATTCAAGTCCTACATGTGACATAGAGGTCATATGTAATTCCTACATGTGACATAGAGGTCACATTCAAGTCCTACATGTGACATAGAGGTCATATGCAAGTCCTACATGTGACATAGAGGTCATATGCAAGTCCTACATGTGACATAGAGGTCATATGCAAGTCCTACATGTGACATAGAGGTCATATGTAAGTCCTACATGTGACATAGAGGTCATATGCAAGTCGTTCATGTGACATAGAGGTCATTTGCAAGTCCTACATGTGACATAGAGGTCACATGACTTTCAATGACACAAGTTAAGGAGGTCGGGCGTCATCTATCGGCCATATAAGCAATGGGGCCAGGTGTCTCTCAATCATAAGTGGGTCAAATGTCTTTCAATTATACAAATTATCAAGTCAGTTAACCGTTAAGATTTTCCATCAAAAGACCAGGGTTTTCCGGTAAAAGAGACTTAGTGATCTCTTGAAAGTCTGACCTCTCTCTAAAGCCGATGAGATGTCCAGCACTTTGCATCCTTACACCAATTCGTCTCATCTATTCGCAAGTTAAAAGTGTTAGTAAGAAAAAGACCCATTAATGACTACATTTGATACCGGAATGTAAGCGAGTACAAGGTAGCATTGTTTGTTACAGACAGTGGCTACTTCAGTAACGAGTCCTACGACCATCTGATTGCTACCGCCTGGATCCCATTCCTGGACGACACGGAGGAAAACGGCTGTATGGAGGTAAGTTTTGTCAACTCTAGTTTAAAACTAAAGGCCCGTGGTCAGTGGCCCTTGGTCCGTGGCCCGTGGTCTGTGGCCCGTGGTCTGTGGCCGTGGTCTGTGGCCCGTGGTCTGTGGCCAGTGGTCCGTGGCCAGTGGTCTGTGGCCCGTGGTCTGTGGCCCGTGGTCTGTGGCTCGTGATCTGTGGCCTTTGATCTGTGGCCCGTGATCTGTGGCCCGTGGTCTGTGGCCCGTGGTCTGTGGCCCGTGGTCTGTGGCCCGTGGTCTGTGGCCCGTGATCTGTGGTCTTTGATCTGTGGCCCGTGATCTGTGGCCCGTGGTCTGTGGCCCGTGGTCTGTGGCCCGTGGCCCGTGGTCTGTGGCCCGTGGTCTGTGGCCCGTGATCTGTGGCCTTTGATCTGTGGCCCGTGATCTGTGGCCCGTGGTCTGTGGCCGTGGTCCGTGGTCTGTGGTCCGTGGTCTGTGGCCTGTGGTCTGTGGCCCGTGGTCTGTGGTCTGTGGCCCGTGGTCTGTGGCCCGTGGTCCGTGGTCTGTGGCCCGTGGTCCGTGGCCCGTGGTCTGTGGTCTGTGGCCCGTGTCTGTGGCCCGTGGTCTGTGGCCGTGGTCTGTGGCCCGTGGTCTGTGGCCCGTGGTCTGTGGCTGTAGGAAAGGGGTGCAGATGACTGGTCCAAAACCGACAACAGTTTTTAAAAAATAGAATGTAGTCATTAATAAGTCAAATTGAAAGTATTATTTTATTTCGTAAACGAAAGGGGAAACAAATCCCACACAGCCCGGGTGCCGCTACCTTAAGGTCCTCCATTGGTTGGGGGGGGGGAGGTTCCCTATTGGATATACTCACAACAAACCTTCTTGATTAATTAAATTATGTTTTTTAATTCATATTTTAGAAACATTAAACACGTCCAAACATGTAACTCAAATTAATAAATAATAATAATAACAACAACAACAATATATTTTAAAGTTGCTTTTTATAAATCAGCGCAAGATTGAAGACATCTCTTGTTTGTATTGTCACATGTCACCAGATGGCCAAGTTCGGACACAGGTCTGGTAAAGTGGCCGTACATGAATGCTCTGCTGGACCAACGTGGTACATCATGCTGGCTCATAACGTCATGAGGGACGCTCTAGGTAAGGTTCAGAGGTGGACACGTGAATAAATAGAAAGGCTGATGAATTTATTGATCAATAAACAAACTAATGAACCAGTTGAAATAATCTTTGATGAATGTATACCACAACAGATGCCATAACTCAGAAGTGGAAAAACATTTCATGGCGAGATTTAAGAAAAAACGTTAAAGTGCCGCATATTTAAAAAAAAACAACCCATTTTCAGTTCAAGCATAAACATGTAGACTTTAAATCTTATATAAGTTCATTAATTATTTCCGAATTTTCTGCAAGCTTTCATGGGACGCACAGATCCCTGTAAGGGCCTCAAGTACTCCCACCACTCCCATTGACGTTTATGCGTGGAATTGTATGGCTGAGTGTATAATAGAAGGCAGAGAGATAGAATAAACTCCACATTTTACTCTCTAACCACCAGGCGTGGACCTAGACAAACACATCATTCCTGAACCAGTGCCGTACGGTGGGTTCATCCTCTTCAATAACCTAACACCACATAGAAGGTTGGTACACCACATAGAATAGAAGGTTGGTACACCACATAGAATAGAATGTTGGTACACCACATAGAATAGAAGGTTGGTACACCACATAGAAGGTTGGTACACCACATAGAATAGAAGGTTGGTACACCACATAGAAGGTTGGTACACCACATAGAAGGTTGGTACACCACATAGAAGGTTGGTACACCACATAGGAGGTTGGTACACCACATAGAAGGTTGGTACACCACATAGAAGGTTCATACACCACATAGAAGGTTGTTACACCACATAGAACTTGATAAGCCACATAGAAGGTTGGTTCACCACATAGAAGGTTGGTACACCACATAGAAGGTGGTACACCACGTAGAAGGTTGGTACACCACATAAAAGGTTGGTACACTACATAGAAGGTTGGTACACCACATAGAAAGTTGGTACACCACATAGAAGGTTGGTACACCACATAGAAGGTTGGTACACCACATAGAAGGTTGGTACACCAGATATAAGGTTGGTACACCACATAGAAGGTTGGTACATCACATAGAAGGGTGGTAAACCACATAGAAGGTTGGTACACCACATAGAAGGTTAGTACACCACATAGAAGTTTGGTACATCACATAGAAGGGTGGTAAACCACATAGAAGGTTGGTACACCACATAGAAGGTTGGTACACCACATAGAAGGTTGGTACACCACATAGAAGGTTGGTACACCACATAGAAGTTTGGTACACCACGTAGAAGGTTGGTACACCATATAGAATGTTGGTACACCACATAGAAGGTTGGTACACCACATAGAAGGTTGGTACACCACATAGAAGGTTGGTACACCACATAGAAGGTTGGTACATCACATAGAAGGGTGGTAAACCACATAGAAGGTTGGTACATCACATAGAAGGGTGGTAAACCACATAGAGGTTGGTACAACACATAGAAGGTGGGTACATCACATAGAAGGTTGGTACACAACCTAGAACGTTGGTACACCACGTAGAAGGTTGGTACACCACATAGAATGTTGGTACACCACATAGAAGGTTGGTACACCACATAGAAGGTTGGTACACCACATAGAATAGAAGGTTGGTACACCACATAGAAGGTTGGTACATCACATAGAATAGAAGTTTGGTACACCACATAGAATAGAAGGTTGGTAAACCACATAGAAGGTTGGTACATCACATAGAAGGTTGGTACATCACATAGAATAGAAGGTTGGTAAACCACGTAGAATGTTGGTACACCACATAGAAGGTTGGTACACCACATAGAACGTTGGTACACCACATAGAAGTTTGGTACACCACATAGAAGGTTGGTACATCACATAGAAGGTTGGTACACCACATAGAAGGTTGGTACATCACATAGAATAGAAGGTTGGTACACCACATAGAATAGAAGGTTGGTAAACCACATATAAGGTTGGTACATCACATAGAAGGTTGGTATATCACATAGAAGGTTAGTACATCACATAGAATAGAGTGTTGGTAAACCATGTAGAAGGTTGGTACATCACATAGAACGTTGGTACATCACATAGAAGGTTGGTACATCACATAGAAGGTTGGTACATAACATAGGATAGAAGGTTGGTACATCACATAGAAGGTTTGTACACCACATAGAAGGTTGGTACATCACATAGAAGGTTGGTACATCACAGAGAAGGTTGGTACAACACATAGAAGGTTGGTACAACACGTAGAAGATTGGTACATCACATAGAAGGTTGGTACACCACATAGAAGGTTGGTACACCACGTAGAAGGTTGGTACAACACATAGAAGGTTGGTACACCACATAGAAGGTTGGTACATCACATAGAAGGTTGGTACACCACGTAGAAGGTTGGTACACCACGTAGAATTTTGGTACATCACATAGAAGGTTGGTACACCACATAGAAGGTTGGTACACCACATAGAAGGTTGGTACAGCACATAGAATAGAAGGTTGGTACATCACATAGAATAGAATGTTGGTAAACCACGTAGAAGGTTGGTACATCACATAGAAGGTTGGTACACCACATAGAAGGTTGGTACAGCACATAGAATAGAAGGTTGGTACATCACATAGAATAGAATGTTGGTAAACCACGTAGAAGGTTGGTACATCACATAGAAGGTTGGTACATCACATAGAAGGTTGGTACATATCATAGAAGGTTGGTACACCACATAGAAGGTTGGTACACCACATAGAAGGTTGGTACACCACATAGAAGGTTGGTACACCACATAGAAGGTTGGTACAGCACATAGAATAGAAGGTTGGTACATCACATAGAATAGAAGGTTGGTAAACCACGTAGAAGGTTGGTACATCACATAGAAGGTTGGTACATCACATAGAAGGTTGGTACATCACATAGAAGGTTGGTACACCACATAGAAGGTTGGTACAGCACATAGAATAGAAGGTTGGTACATCACATAGAATAGAAGGTTGGTAAACCACGTAGAAGGTTGGTACATCACATAGAAGGTTGGTACACCACATAGAAGGTTGGTAAACCACATAGAAGGTTGGTATATCACATAGAAGGTTGGTACACCACATAGAAGGTTGGTACATCACATAGAAGGTTGGTACACCACATAGAAGGTTGGTACACCACATAGAAGGTTGGTACACCACATAGAAGGTTGGTACACCACATAGAAGGTTGGTACACCACATAGAAGGTTTGTACAGCACATAGAATAGAAGGTTGGTACATCACATAGAATAGAAGGTTGGTAAACCACGTAGAAGGTTGGTACATCACATAGAAGGTTGGTACATCACATAGAAGGTTGGTACATCACATAGAAGGTTGGTACATCACATAGAAGGTTGGTACACCACATAGAAGGTTGGTACACCACATAGAAGGTTGGTACATCACATAGAATAGAAGGTTGGTACATCACATAGAATAAAAGGTTGGTAAACCACGTAGAAGGTTGGTGCATCACATAGAATAGAAGGTTGGTACATCACATAGAATAGAAGGTTGGTAAACCACGTAGAAGGTTGGTACATCACATAGAATAGAAGGTTGGTAAACCACGTAGAAGGTTGGTACATCACATAGAAGGTTGGTAAATCACATAGAAGGTTGGTACATCACATAGAATAGAAGGTTGGTGTGGCGGAGTCGTTGTCTAGGGGGTTGAGGTCCCCATTGGCCACAGATAATTACCCCACTGGACGGGTAAAATGAATCACAACGCTGGGGTTCTGAGTTCAAGCACGTTTAATGACATCCAAAATCTTTAACATAGATGGCAAAGTACAATTGGCAGTTTAAAGTTGATGGTCATGCCATCCAGAGTCCTCGGCCCTGCTTGACCGTATCGGATTACGTTCACAAAAACTCCACACTCTATCGTCAGTCTTCCACCTGCCTGTAACTCGGGAACTCAACATTTTCCCCTCGACACACAATGTCACCCTTCTTATAGCCCCCGTCTTGACCGACCGGTTTTGACTGGCCCTTGGGTCATTCACCATGTGTCCTGTTTGACCGTTGTCATGTTCCCTGATTACAGCTCCACGTACCCTGAGTTCACCCTCCCTCCCCCCCCCCGTTTCACGAGGACAAGTGTTCACATTTATGCCCTGTCATCCCCACCCCACAACATCTGACCGTAACACCCCCCTCCTCACGAGCGACCTTAGCAAGAATGTCGCGGGGTTATAAACATTATAAGGTCTTGATGTTGTGGTGTGTCCTGATCTAATAATAGCATATCTCATTCTTACCCACACAGGCATATCAATACAAGACAGTCATTGAAACAATATTTAACAATTAACTGTGCAATGTGCCCTATATACAAAAAAAATTTCATAGTAATCTCATACCCTCCAAAAACATTATTTCACCTTATCTGGTGTATTTTCACAAACACATAAATCATTTCATTTACGTTGTGGGACGATCCAGTTTTCGTACAGGCGTACGAGTCTAGAACTATACTACCTCGCTTTCGAGGGTAGCAAAGGTTATTACTCCTCAAAATCGTAACTATATATATGCATCAATGTACAAAAGAAAAAAATGCCACATTTGAAGTCTTAATATTCTTCACAAAAAAAATCTTGGTATGGTTAAATGACTTAAATGACCCCCATGTTTCACAAGCAAAGAATGTCATGGTTCAATGATTTAGATGATCCCCATGTTTTAAGAGCGAAGAAAGTCATGGTTTAATGACCTAATTGCTCAACATGTCTCACAAACAAAGAATGGCATGCTTCAATGGTTTAATTGCTCAACATGTCTCACAAACAAAGAATGGCACGCTTCAATGGTTTAATTGCTCATCATGTCTCACAAACAAAGAATGGCACGCTTCAATGATTTAATTGCTCAACATGTCTCACAAACAAAGAATGGCACGCTTCAATGGTTTTATTGCTCAACATGTCTCACAAACAAAGAATGGCATGCTTCAATGGTTTAATTGCTCAACATGTCTCACAAACAAAGAATGGCATGCTTCAATGATTTAATTGCTCATCATGTGTCACAAACAAAGAATGGCATGCTTCAATGGTTTAATTGCTCAACATGTCTCACAAACAAAGAATGGCATGCTTCAATGGTTTTATTGCTCAACATGTCTCACACACAAAGAATGGCATGCTTCAATGGTTTAATTGCTCAACATGTCTCACAAACAAAGAATGGCATGCTTCAATGGTTTAATTGCTCAACATGTCTCACAAACAAAGAATGGCATGCTTCAATGGTTTAATTGCTCATCATGTGTCACAGCAATCACTATCCACCCAATTTTCTGTCCCTTTTCATTACTAATTGCGTCTGTATCTTTATGGGACCTGTTGTGTATGTTTTCTGTCCCCATAGCGGGACCTCGTATGTATATTTACCGTCACCCCTACTGGGACCCATTATGTATATTTAACGTCCGCATAGTGGGACCGGTTATGTATGTTTTCTTTCCCCATAGCGGGACCTCGTATGTATATTTACCGTCCCCCCTACTGGGACCCATTATGTATATTTAACGTCCGCATAGTGGGACCGGTTATGTATGTTTTCTGTCCCCATAGCGGGACCCTTTATAACCACCAGTTAATTGGTTACAAATTATTATCATATTCATAATCATAACATAATAATCATAAGCAAAATGCTCATGAATCAAAAAAGTTCATCGTCATGACTGAACTTTTAGAAGAGGAGAAACTGACAGGGGTTCCAGTCCTGATATGTGCACTGTTACTTCCATAGGAGCTAACTGAACTTTTAGAAGAGGAGAAACTGGCAGGGGTTCCAGTCCTGATATTTGCACTGTTACTTCCATAGGAGCTAACTGAACTTTTAGAAGAGGAGAAACTGGCAGGGGTTCCAGTCCTGATATTTGCCAACAAACAAGATCTTCTAACTGCGGCCAGGGCCAGTGAGATAGCCGAAGGACTAAATCTAAACTCAATCAGAGACAGAGAGTGGCAGATCCAGGCTTGCTCTGCCGTGTCAGGAGAAGGAATCAAGGTACAGTTACAATACAGATTAATGTTATTGTTGGTTTTACAGTTACAATACAGATTAATGTTATTGTTTTACAGTTACAATACAGATTAATGTTATTGTTGGTTTTACAGTTACAATACAGATTAATGTTATTGTTGGTTTTACAGATTTACAATACAGATTAATGTTATTGTTTTACAGTTACAATACAGATTAATGTTATTTTTGGTTTTACAGTTACAATACAGATTAATGTTATTGTTTTACAGTTACAATACAGATTAATGTTATTGTTAGTTTTACAGTTACAATATAGATTAATGTTATTGTTGGTTTTACAGTTACAATACAGATTAATGTTATTGTTGGTTTTACAGTTACAATACAGATTAATGTTATTGTTGGTTTTACAGTTACAATACAGATTAATGTTATTGTTAGTTTTACAGTTACAATACAGATTAATGTTATTGTTTTACAGTTACAATACAGATTAATGTTATTGTTTTACAGTTACAATACAGATTAATGTTATTGTTGGTTTTACAGTTACAATACAGATTAATGTTATTGTTTTACAGTTACAATACAGATTAATGTTATTGTTTTACAGTTACAATACAGATTAATGGTATTGTTTTACAGTTACAATACAGATTAATGGTATTGTTTTACAGTTACAATACAGATTAATGGTATTGTTTTACAGTTACAATACAGATTAATGGTATTGTTTTACAGTTACAATACAGATTAATGTTATTGTTGGTTTTACAGTTACAATACAGATTAATGTTATTGTTTTACAGTTACAATACAGATTAATGTTATTTTTGGTTTTATAATTACAGTTACAATTCACTAAAAAGACTTCTCTTCAAACTTTACTTTCAAAATTAATTAAGCAACAATCAAACATTTCTTTAAATGATAAACATAGCTTATACGCACCATGATGTCATAATATGTTGTATTCAGGATATGAAGTTTCAAATTTGAATGCATTGATTATTATTGTTTTGTTGCTATTTTCATGTGAAGCGCTGTGAGGCCAGTTGCTTTCTGTGGTACTGGGCTATATAAATTATCTATTTATTATTATTGTTTTGTTGTTATTGTTATTATTATTATTGTTCATGTAGACGGTACTGACCCTTGTGTTTGAGAATATTTTATTGATGTCATTTCAGGAAGGAGTTGAGTGGATGACAAAAACGTGTAACAACAAAAAGAAATGAGAGTTACTCCCCCCCCCTAGTCGATGTCTGAACGTGAAAATGAGCGTTGCGGAAGTCAATAGGGACACAAATGTTAATTTTTGTTTAAATAATCAAAATATTTGTAACATTCTGTTGACATTATTTTAGTCGTCGACATAATATGTTATGTTAAAATAATATAGCTTAAATAAATTTGCATAAAATTTTGGCAATTATTTAAATTAAGATTATAACTGAAGCTGATAATTGCACTAACGTCTAACGTTTACAAATCACGGTGACTTGTAGATCTGTCACATGTCAATTGTCAGTTTCCCATTTTAAAAAAATGAAACTGTTTGAACCCTTTTCATTAGACAAATTATTGTTTGTTTGTAGGTGTGAGAGAGTATAATTTAATTGAAAAAATGTTGATAGCTTAAAATGATAAGTTAAAATGTTGATAGCTTAAAATGATAAGTTAAAATTAAAATGAAGATGTGTGAAATGAGACTTGATATGCAGGCCTACATATCTTTGCAGTTTTTATTAATGATTTCATGACACAAGTGTGTGCATTTTATCGTCATTTCCTTGACCAGTAATTTATAAACTAAATGCCCTGAATAAACAATACTTCAGATAAAGAATAAATAACTAGAAGAGAAAAAAAAGTTGAACATCATTCATAAATGAAATATTTTCTTTCTATAATTCTATTTAAAGCACCAAACAATGTTCATAATTTTTATGCAGTTTATGCTGAGTAGCAGTATAAAATTACTTTTGGTGAATCTTAATCCTACATTTTCTCAAATGTTTTGTTTCATTTCTGCTTTTGTTCAATTAAGAATAAAGTGTCCACATTTTATTACCATGCCCATGTAAACGTATCCACTGGCTGGTTTTTGTCAACAAAGGTAAAAAGGGAAGACATTGAAATGGCTTTTTATCAACAAGAATTCAGTTCATTGATTGAGTTCATGACATAGTCATTAGTGATTGAAAAAGTATGTTTTGTTTAAAAAATAATTTTTTAAAACATATTTCATCAACTTAAATTTATAAATAGTACTTTATCAAACATGTCTCTGTGCTTTATGAGATTGTATCTATAGTTGACATTCTTATACAAAGCGGTAGAAATTTAATCCTGTGTCCAAAACTAGTAGTCTATGTGTCATAATTGATAGATTTTTTAAATTAATTTTTTTTTAAAAATCCTGCCAAGTAATAATACGCCCCGAAAATATATCAGGGAATGAATCATTATTTTAGCATCATGTTCAAGAATTTACACACTATTATATTTTATTCGATAATTTACACATTTTCTGTTTATATAACATGTCCATTGATATAATAAAAAGCTTTTAAATTTATTTTGGAGCCCATGAAAAAGCAGGAGTAACCCCCCTTTTTTATTTTTACCTGACATCAATTAGTGATGATTGTTTCCCCTCAATAGGGAAGAGTTCTACTTTTGAAACTCTCTAACAAAATGTTTTTCTTTTAAAAATTGTTTGCTTCTTTACTAATGTGGAAAATATTTTTCAAAGTGAAATATATTGTTTTGGATTTTTACTTGATTATTTTATTTGTATATCTAACTGAGACAAAACTAATAAAACACTTTGCTGCATAGTTGGTTACATACTTAAAGTGGATGCAGAATATGTGCATTTATTTTATTTTATATGATTTGCAAATGAAATTTTCATTGACATGGGGTTGTAAAAAATTAGAAACTTAATAATATCACTCCATCAATTTGACCCAACCTTGTCATAAAAAGTATTGTCTAAATATAGATGCATGAAATCAATGTGCTACACTTTGGCTACATTCAAATTTTAAACCAGTTTAATTTTAAACCAGTCTAATTTTACTGGTACTCATTGTTGTTTGAAATAATTGGATTCATAATTTTAAACCAGTTTAATTTTACTGGTACTCATTGTTGTTTGAAATAATAGTATTCATAATTTTAAACCAGTTTAATTTTACTGGTACTCATTGTTGTTTGAAATAATTGTATTCATAATTTTAAACCAGTTTAATTTTACTGGTACTCATTGTTGTTTGAAATAATTGTATTCATAATTTTAAACCAGTCTAATTTTACTGGTACTCATTGTTGTTTGAAATAATTGTATTCATAATTTTAAACCAGTCTAATTTTACTGGTACTCATTGTTGTTTGAAATAATTGGATTCATAATTTTAAACCAGTCTAATTTTACTGGTACTCATTGTTGTTTGAAATAATTGTATTCATAATTTTAAACCAGTCTAATTTTACTGGTACTCTTTGTTGTTTGAAATAATAGTATTCATAATTTTAAACCAGTCTAATTTTACTGGTACTCATTGTTGTTTGAAATAATTGTATTCATAATTAAGGGGTGTATGGGGTGTCCATGGGAGGGGTAGCACCTCTGGATGGGGAGCAGTCGTACTCCTCCTTGGGGTAGTTCACCACCTTTGGTCCCCACCTGGCACTCAACTCTCACCTGTGGCTCCAAGTAGCTGTAGCATGCACAGCGGCCACACCCCGGTAAACGGTCTCGACTGACCGGCTAAACCAGGTGAGGGTAAACCGATGGGATAAAAACCTCGGTGAAGTGGGATTTGTCTACCCAGCATGTGAAGACTGGTTTTCGGCTGCCTGCGCGCTGGTTCTTCTATGGGCCAACGGGCAAGAGGCGATACACAGCAAAGCATCGTGGAGTGCTAAGAGCTTGACGAGACACATAGGACGTCCTGGTCATCCACTGCACCCAATCTCATTCCCAGCTGTCTCGACAACGTCTTGCTGCTGGACCAGATGGTTTTGGGCGAGAGAGTGAGGTCGACGTGTTGCGCGAATCCTCCTCACTTTAAACAAAGTCACAGCGCAAGTCACTCTCATCATCATCATCGATTCATTCCAAAGCCCTGTAGCGACAGGCAAGTGGCGAAGCGGCAGGTGAGGGTACACTGGCAGCCGTAGTCACAAACCTGCATGCAGGCGGCTCAGGCCATAGGGTCGTTCACCACTGACACTGAGCAGCAGCGGTGTCCGGCAGCCCCCTGAGCGACTGAGCAGCCCTCTTTAGGAATGCACTGCTCACCTCCATGGCATGAGGAAGGGGCTAGAAAAGGTGCCCTAAACATTGCCTGCTCAAATCTTCCCTGGCCAGACTACCGCAGCTGGCGGGGACCCTATTTCTGCGGTCGCAAACTAAAGAAAAAGCCGAGGACTATTCCTCTCACCCTGGGCACATGGAATGTGCGCACACTAATGGACAGAGATGAAACAAATAGACCCCAACGGAGGACTGCCCTGGTGGGCCACGAACTCTCAAGATACGACGTCGACATTGCCGCTCTCAGCGAGACCCGTCTACCAGGAGAGGGCGAACTAAGTGAAAGAGGCTCCGGCTACACCTTCTATTGGAGTGGCAGAGGGAGCGAGGAACGCCGTGAGGCCGGTGTTGGCTTTGCCATGAAGACATCATTAGTATGCAAACTCGCTAGTCCTCCAAAGTGCATAAATGACAGACTCATGACGATGAGACTGCCTCTGTTGGCCGGGAAGAAATACCTCAACATCATCAGCTGCTATGCCCCAACAATGACTAACCCTGATGAAGTGAAATCCAAGTTTTACGAGGACCTTCACTCTATCATCGCCAACATTCCTTTCACTGATAAGCTTGTCATACTTGGTGACTTTAATGCAAGAGTAGGCTGCGATGACGCTCTTTGGGACGGTGCGATAGGAAAACATGGAGTGGGCCGGTGTAATAGCAATGGTCTCCTGTTGCTTCAGACGTGTGTGGAACATGACTTGTTGATTACTAACACAGTATTCAGTCTTCCCACAAGAAACAGGACCTCATGGATGCACCCTCGCTCCAAGCACTGGCACCTAATAGACTACGTCATCACAAGGAAGAAAGATAGACAAGACGTTCGTGTGACTAAATCACTCTGCGGTGCTGAATGCTGGACAGACCATCGTCTCATCATCTCTAAACTTAAGATATGCATTCAGCCCAAAAGACGGCCCCAAGGAAGGAAAACCCTAAAACGGCTAAACATCACAAAGCTAAACTGTGCGAGTACTAAACAATCTCTGGAGACAGCCCTGGAGGACAAACTGAGATCCACCACTCTAAACAATACGAACATTGAGACTGTTTGGACGAACTTTAGAGATCTAATCTACAGCACAGCCTCCCAAATCCTTGGACCCGCGACGAGAAAGCACCAAGACTGGTTCGATGACAATTGCGTTGAAATCAAGCAAATGTTGGCAGAGAAACATCAACTCCACAAAAGACACATCAGCAATCCCAGGTCTTCAACCGTAACGGACTCATATAATAGCATACGCCGCGTCATACAACAAAAACTTCGCTGGATGCGAGACTCATGGCTAAACAAGAAAGCTGATGAGATTCAACAATATGCAGACAGGCATGATATGAAGAATTTTTACAACGCCATTAAGGAAGTGTACGGACCCACAACGTCTAATTCATCCCCGCTTCTCAGTGCTGACGGGACTTATCTAATTACTGACGGGGAAAAGATTCTTGAGCGCTGGGCTGAACACTTTCATGCTGTCCTAAACAGCAACTCAAGTATTAATGAAGATGCTATCAGTCGCCTCCCTCAAGTACCAATTAACCTGGCAATGGATGACCCGCCTACACTTCTTGAGACGCAAAGAGCTGTACATCTTCTGTCATGTGGAAAGGCTCCTGGAGCAGACTCAATTCCAGCAGAAATATACAAAGAAGGTGGCATGGCTCTACTAGAAAAGCTGCATGAAATCTTCCTAATGATGTGGCAGCAAGAGGCTGTCCCCCAGGATTTTAAAGATGCCTCTATAGTCCACTTGTACAAGCGAAAAGGGAACCGCCAAGCCTGCGATAATCATCGTGGAATTTCACTCCTATCAATTGCAGGAAAAATACTCGCCAGAATTCTCCTAAATCGCCTAAATGCACATCTGGATCAGGGTCTTTTACCAGAAAGCCAATGTGGTTTCCGGAAAGAACGCGGGACCATTGACATGATTTTTGCAGCCAGGCAATTGCAGGAAAAGTGTCAAGAGCAGAATATGGACCTATTTTCCATTTACATAGACCTTACGAAAGCCTTTGACACAGTCTGCAGAGAGGGCTTATGGAGGATTATGGCCAAGTATGGGTGTCCAAATAAGTATATAGCCATTGTAAGGCAATTTCATGATGGCATGCAGGCTCGAGTCCAGGACAACGGAGAGGTCTCTAAACCATTCCCTGTCACAAATGGCGTTAAGCAAGGCTGTGTTCTGGCCCCAACATTGTTCAGCCTCATGTTCTCAGCCATGCTTACAGAGGCCTTCAGGAATAGAAATGTAGGCATGGACTTCAGGTATCGCACTGATGGTCGTCTGTTCAACCTCAGGAGGCTTAAAGCTAAGACAAAGGTCAAATCAGACAGCATCCTGGAACTTCTTTTTGCTGATGATTGTGCCCTTAACGCGGGCTCTGAAGCACAACTGCAACTAAGTGCTGATAAATTTTCCAGTGCGTGCTCTAACTTTGGGCTCACCATCAGCACAAAAAAGACAGAAGTGTTATACCAGCCGGCCCCGGGCAAATCCTATACTGAGCCAAACATATTCATCAACGGCAACAAAATCAACACAGTGAGCCGCTTTACTTACCTTGGCAGCACACTGTCCCAGAAGGCCAATATTGATGACGAGGTGAACTCGAGAATCTCAAAGGCCAGCGCAGCATTCGGTAGATTGCATGACAGTGTCTGGAACAGAAGGGGAATCAGCACCCAAACAAAACTAAAAGTATACAGAGCTGTAGTGCTCCCCACCTTACTATATGCATGTGAAACTTGGATTGTATACCAACGCCATGCGAGGTTGCTGAACCACTTCCACACCAAAAGCCTTAGAAAAATTCTCAATATAAAATGGCAGGAAAAAGTTCCAGACACCGAAATATTAGCCAGGTCAGGACTCCCCAGCATCCACACTATCCTCATGCAAAGCCAACTACGCTGGGCGGGGCATCTAGTGCGCATGCCCGATCATCGCCTACCCAAGAGGCTCTTCTACGGTGAACTTACCGAAGGGCAAAGAGCACGCGGAGGTCCACGAAAGCGCTACAAGGACACGCTTAAAACTGCTCTGAAGGCCTTCAACATCGGACATGACTCCTGGGAAGCGGCAGCCAGTAACCGAGCCCACTGGCGCTCTACGATATGGAATGGCGCAGCTGTCTGTGAAGCAAATAGACAACAGGCTGCCAAGTTAAAACGCCAGGCCAGAAAGGAACGAAACCAAAACCCCCATGAAGGGACCGCTTCTATCTCTTGTCCGACATGCGGACGCCTCTTTCGCGCAAAAATAGGGTTAATAAGCCACCAGAGAACACATGTGGCGGCCCAGCAAATATGATGAGAGTGGTCATCGTCGATCACGACGGACGAACAACAACAATTCATAATTTTAAACCAGTCTAATTTTACTGGTACTCATTGTTGTTTGAAATAATAGTATTCATAATTTTAAACCAGTCTAATTTTACTGGTACTCATTGTTGTTTGAAATAATAGTATTCATAATTTTTAGCCAGGAGAAAATTTTGTGCTAATAAATCTTTTTTGATGACCTTTACAAACATGTTGTTTGGTTAGATGTTTCATTCACAAGATATTTATAATATTTACACATTTGCCCCGAAACACCTGTACGAAAAAAATTCTATTTCCGAATAAATAAATATTTGCAGACGTAAATTAAAAGTTTTATCCATTTCAAAATAAGATCTCTACTTTGTTTACTATTTTTAAAAAATAATTAGTCGTATGGTAATTCAAATAATTCTTTACTGGAAACTATTGAGCATAATACAGTGATGACTTTGTAAGCTGATAGACATTGACATAATACATTGATGACTTTGTAAGCTGATAGACATTGACATAATACAGTGATGACTTTGTAAGCTGATAGACATTGACATAATACAGTGATGACTTTGTAAGCTGATAGACATTGACATAATACAGTGATGACTTTGTAAGCTGATAGACATTGACATAATACAGTGATGACTTTGTAAGCTGATAGACATTGACATAATACAGTGATGACTTTGTAAGCTGATAGACATTGACATAATACAGTGATGACTTTGTAAGCTGATAGACATTGACATAATACAGTGATGACTTTGTAAGCTGATAGACATTGACATAATACAGTGATGACTTTGTAAGCTGATAGACATTGACATAATACAGTGATGACTTTGTAAGCTGATAGACATTGACATAATACAGTGATGACTTTGTAAGCTGATAGACATTGACATAATACAGTGATGACTTTGTAAGCTGATAGACATTGACATAATACAGTGATGACTTTGTAAGCTGATAGACATTGACATAATACAGTGATGACTTTGTAAGCTGATAGACATTGACAAACTATGAACTCAATGTCACATCAACAACTCTTATACACATTGAAACCTTTCGAGAAACGACTTCATTTTATCTTTTTGGGGGGATTTTTTTCACTTCAATTATGAATTAGTATTTATTTATTTCATATTTTATGTTGTAATGCTTTCTCAATTCATATATAGCTTCACCAGATGTATGGTTACTGTTCAGTAAGGTTCATCCTTCAATTATGCGGTCCTACATGACATTCCTTTACAGCACAGGCAAGATGAATAACTCTTTGAAAAATTTAAACATTTATAAATGTACGATATTTATACATCATTTTAATAAAAAATTGATTCAAGATTCAAAACAATGTGCTTAAAATTGTCAAATAACAAACAAACAATTTTTTTTTAAAAAGAAAAAACCTATTTATATACATCTTTCTGTTAACTTCTATTTCTATTCCACTTCAACAAATGCATGTTATCTAAACCTTATATAAATACTGTTCTACGCAATTCACAATTGCATTTTCGTAGTTTCTACGAGGCATGAAAACCACCAATCATGATTTACTATTCAAAGCATGTGAACTAAACTATTAGTGGATGATATTCAATTATATTTAATAATAACATTGAGGCAAGAAATATTAGTTGACTTTTACATTTTTACAAATTAAAATTTTAAGTTTTTACATTCGTACATGATTAAGAAGTATACATAAATTTTGAACTTTCTCTGAAACATTTCTCTATTTTGTCATGCTCTGCTTTCAAAAACAAATGTGACATTTTTTTAAAAGTGAAAATTAAAAATCCTTTTTTTTTGTTTTAACATGGGCTATGGTTTAAATTTTTTGTTACTTTAAAAAAAGCATGCACAATGTACTATTTGTTTCCTTAATTAAAATATAATATTTTACCTAATTTTTTAAATTGACATAATTTCAAGAAATAAATAACATTTCTCTTGTTTTAATTTATATGTTTAAATGTCAAGACAAATAAGCCATTATCATCAATTTTGTGTGGTATTATTTCATAAAACTTGGTGAATGAAAATATTCACCATGCTAAATCTAAAACAATATACTGGTAATTTGAATGAATAAACATTTTCAAAATATTGAATGAAATTTTTTAATTAAGTTCATTCATATAAATTTATTTTTCATGTGTTCCTAAAAATCTCTCATTTATTAATGCTGTATTTTTTTTATATTTTGTAAACCGAAACAAACATTTGTGTTGTATTGTTCTGTTTCTTTGTGAAGCACCTCTTGCTATAAGTCTGTGGTTTCTTTAAGTATAAGCCTCACATCTTTCTAATTTTTTTTGTAGAGAAGATTTGTAATAAAATTATTTACATTTGTTTACCAATTTATAAAAAAAATTAAAAAGGTTAATTGTATAAAAACAAATAGTCTTACCTCTTACTCTGACTAGGACTTTTTTCAAAACACACTCGAATTGTTACTTCCCTTGCTCACATGCAGTTATCATTTCATGATTCATGGTTTAAAATAGCGATCTTGTGTTGTAGATATTATAATGTGAAATAAAAGAAATGAGATTTTGTACCTAGATTTATTTGTGTGTCTGTGATTATATGTCTAAGTCTAAGGTTTTAGCTAGCAGTTATCATAATTGTGGCAGTATTCATTATGTCTGAGTGAACGACTACTACTATTTGTGGCAGTATTCATTATGTCTGAGTGAACGACTACTACTATTTGTGGCAGTATTCATTATGTCTGAGTGAACGACTACTACTATTTGTGGCAGTATTCATTATGTCTGAGTGAACGACTACTACTATTTGTGGCAGTATTCATTATGTCTGAGTGAACGACTACTACTATTTGTGGCAGTATTCATTATGTCTGAGTGAACGACTACTACTATTTGTGGCAGTATTCATTATGTCTGAGTGAACGACTACTACTATTTGTGGCAGTATTCATTATGTCTGAGTGAACGACTACTACTATTTGTGGCAGTATTCATTATGTCTGAGTGAACGACTACTACTATTTGTGTCAGTATTCATTATGTCTGAGTGAACGACTACTACTATTTGTGGCAGTATTCATTATGTCTGAGTGAACGACTACTACTATTTGTGGCAGTATTCATTATGTCTGAGTGAACGACTACTACTATTTGTGGCAGTATTCATTATGTCTGAGTGAACGACTACTACTATTTGTGGCAGTATTCATTATGTCTGAGTGAACGACTACTACTATTTGTGGCAGTATTCATTATGTCTGAGTGAACGACTACTACTATTTGTGGCAGTATTCATTATGTCTGAGTGAACGACTACTACTATTTGTGGTCAGTATTCATTATGTCTGAGTGAACGACTACTACTATTTGTGTCAGTATTCATTATGTCTGAGTGAACGACTACTACTATTTGTGGCAGTATTCATTATGTCTGAGTGAACGACTACTACTATTTGTGGCAGTATTCATTATGTCTGAGTGAACGACTACTACTATTTGTGGCAGTATTCATTATGTCTGAGTGAACGACTACTACTATTTGTGGCAGTATTCATTATGTCTGAGTGAACGACTACTACTATTTGTGGCAGTATTCATTATGTCTGAGTGAACGACTACTACTATTTGTGGCAGTATTCATTATGTCTGAGTGAACGACTACTACTATTTGTGTCAGTATTCATTATGTCTGAGTGAACGACTACTACTATTTGTGTCAGTATTCATTATGTCTGAGTGAACGACTACTACTATTTGTGGCAGTATTCATTATGTCTGAGTGAACGACTACTACTATTTGTGGCAGTATTCATTATGTCTGAGTGAACGACTACTACTATTTGTGGCAGTATTCATTATGTCTGAGTGAACGACTACTACTATTTGTGGCAGTATTCATTATGTCTGAGTGAACGACTACTACTATTTGTGGCAGTATTCATTATGTCTGAGTGAACGACTACTACTATTTGTGTCAGTATTCATTATGTCTGAGTGAACGACTACTACTATTTGTGGCAGTATTCATTATGTCTGAGTGAACGACTACTACTATTTGTGGCAGTATTCATTATGTCTGAGTGAACGACTACTACTATTTGTGGCAGTATTCATTATGTCTGAGTGAACGACTACTACTATTTGTGGCAGTATTCATTATGTCTGAGTGAACGACTACTACTATTTGTGGCAGTATTCATTATGTCTGAGTGAACGACTACTACTATTTGTGGCAGTATTCATTATGTCTGAGTGAACGACTACTACTATTTGTGGCAGTATTCATTATGTCTGAGTGAACGACTACTACTATTTGTGGCAGTATTCATTATGTCTGAGTGAACGACTACTACTATTTGTGGCAGTATTCATTATGTCTGAGTGAACGACTACTACTATTTGTGGCAGTATTCATTATGTCTGAGTGAACGACTACTACTATTTGTGGCAGTATTCATTATGTCTGAGTGAACGACTACTACTATTTGTGGCAGTATTCATTATGTCTGAGTGAACGACTACTACTATTTGTGGCAGTATTCATTATGTCTGAGTGAACGACTACTACTATTTGTGGCAGTATTCATTATGTCTGAGTGAACGACTACTACTATTTGTGGCAGTATTCATTATGTCTGAGTGAACGACTACTACTATTTGTGGCAGTATTCATTATGTCTGAGTGAACGACTACTACTATTTGTGGCAGTATTCATTATGTCTGAGTGAACGACTACTACTATTTGTGGCAGTATTCATTATGTCTGAGTGAACGACTACTACTATTTGTGGCAGTATTCATTATGTCTGAGTGAACGACTACTACTATTTGTGGCAGTATTCATTATGTCTGAGTGAACGACTACTACTATTTGTGGCAGTATTCATTATGTCTGAGTGAACGACTACTACTATTTGTGGCAGTATTCATTATGTCTGAGTGAACGACTACTACTATTTGTGGCAGTATTCATTATGTCTGAGTGAACGACTACTACTATTTGTGGCAGTATTCATTATGTCTGAGTGAACGACTACTACTATTTGTGGCAGTATTCATTATGTCTGAGTGAACGACTACTACTATTTGTGGCAGTATTCATTATGTCTGAGTGAACGACTACTACTATTTGTGGCAGTATTCATTATGTCTGAGTGAACGACTACTACTATTTGTGGCAGTATTCATTATGTCTGAGTGAACGACTACTACTATTTGTGGCAGTATTCATTATGTCTGAGTGAACGACTACTACTATTTGTGGCAGTATTCATTATGTCTGAGTGAACGACTACTACTATTTGTGGCAGTATTCATTATGTCTGAGTGAACGACTACTACTATTTGTGGCAGTATTCATTATGTCTGAGTGAACGACTACTACTATTTGTGGCAGTATTCATTATGTCTGAGTGAACGACAACACTATTTTGTCAGTGGGATGGGAGGGAGAAGTCAGGCAGAGTGAAAAAAAAGAAGTATAGAGGGAGTAGCAGAGCAGAAATGGAAGAAAGAGAGAGGGTGAACAGATAGAGGAGGCAGAATTAAGGCAGGAGGGTAAGCAGTAGGGGGGGAAGTTGAGGGGGGTTATGTTTCTGTGCCAGGTATGTATATAATGTGGCTTGGCGACTTCCTGGAGACCGTTTTGGGCTTCTGGGTCTCGCTCAGGCGTCTCTGCGGCCGGTCTCGTCGCCGAGCCGCCTCGTTACTGGTGACGTTCGTCCTTCCTAACCCCTTCGCCAGAGAACCGTACGACCCCCCTGGGGGGTGTTTCCCCCTGATTTCCTGTTGTTGCTGGTCCTCTTTGACCCTTCCTGTCTTTCTTTCTTTACCTCTCTTCGTCCTTCCTGTGGCTTCTCTCTGTCTTCGTTCTTCTCTTGCTTGGTCTCCTCCAGCCACACGTGACGGTTACCTTTGTGCTGGCTGTCCTTTGTGTCCTGCTTTCCGGTCCTAGTGGACAGATACCCGGCGAGCAATGTGTGTGCGCAGACAGTTGCTCCCCCAAGCGGAGTCAGAGAGTAGCACTGTGTGACTGCAAGAGTGCCATCCGGAGTGGCGGCGGCCGGGTGCGGAGGAATGGACCATCATGTGCCCGCACGCATATCGTCCCGAGTGAACGGTTTACCGGACCTGCCGCCATTGGCTCCCGGTGCGCTGTGCGTGTGTCCAGACCTTGTAGTGAGAGAGACCACCTAAAGGGCCGGTGCCTGCTTCTGCCCGTGCGGGCGTGACCAACGTCTTGTCATGCGAACGTGCCGTTGGTAGTGCGTCGTCGTGTCTCGCGGTGTCGACACCGCTTCTGTCGACGGTGACAGGGATACCGGTGTTGTTCTTCCCACGTGACACGTCCGGGCTATACATAACCAATCAGACAGCTACCCTCCAACTACTATTAGTGGCAGAATTCATTAAGAAAGTAAGAGCACAACTACACATTGTGTCAGATCAATCACTACTGACAGTACTGACCTACTAAACCTATTAGTGACAAGAATATCATATATGTCTGAGAAGGGCACGTACTACTACTAATTGAGTCAGTATTCATTATGTCTGAGTGAACGACTACTACTATTTGTGGCAGTATTCATTATGTCTGAGTGAACGACTACTACTATTTGTGGCAGTATTCATTATGTCTGAGTGAACGACTACTACTATTTGTGGCAGTATTCATTATGTCTGAGTGAACGACTACTACTATTTGTGGCAGTATTCATTATGTCTGAGTGAACGACTACTACTATTTGTGGCAGTATTCATTATGTCTGAGTGAACGACTACTACTATTTGTGGCAGTATTCATTATGTCTGAGTGAACGACTACTACTATTTGTGGCAGTATTCATTATGTCTGAGTGAACGACTACTACTATTTGTGGCAGTATTCATTATGTCTGAGTGAACGACTACTACTATTTGTGGCAGTATTCATTATGTCTGAGTGAACGACTACTACTATTTGTGGCAGTATTCATTATGTCTGAGTGAACGACTACTACTATTTGTGGCAGTATTCATTATGTCTGAGTGAACGACTACTACTATTTGTGGCAGTATTCATTATGTCTGAGTGAACGACTACTACTATTTGTGGCAGTATTCATTATGTCTGAGTGAACGACTACTACTATTTGTGGCAGTATTCATTATGTCTGAGTGAACGACTACTACTATTTGTGGCAGTATTCATTATGTCTGAGTGAACGACTACTACTATTTGTGGCAGTATTCATTATGTCTGAGTGAACGACTACTACTATTTGTGGCAGTATTCATTATGTCTGAGTGAACGACTACTACTATTTGTGGCAGTATTCATTATGTCTGAGTGAACGACTACTACTATTTGTGGCAGTATTCATTATGTCTGAGTGAACGACTACTACTATTTGTGGCAGTATTCATTATGTCTGAGTGAACGACTACTACTATTTGTGGCAGTATTCATTATGTCTGAGTGAACGACTACTACTATTTGTGGCAGTATTCATTATGTCTGAGTGAACGACTACTACTATTTGTGGCAGTATTCATTATGTCTGAGTGAACGACTACTACTATTTGTGGCAGTATTCATTATGTCTGAGTGAACGACTACTACTATTTGTGGCAGTATTCATTATGTCTGAGTGAACGACTACTACTATTTGTGGCAGTATTCATTATGTCTGAGTGAACGACTACTACTATTTGTGGCAGTATTCATTATGTCTGAGTGAACGACTACTACTATTTGTGGCAGTATTCATTATGTCTGAGTGAACGACTACTACTATTTGTGGCAGTATTCATTATGTCTGAGTGAACGACTACTACTATTTGTGGCAGTATTCATTATGTCTGAGTGAACGACTACTACTATTTGTGGCAGTATTCATTATGTCTGAGTGAACGACTACTACTATTTGTGGCAGTATTCATTATGTCTGAGTGAACGACTACTACTATTTGTGGCAGTATTCATTATGTCTGAGTGAACGACTACTACTATTTGTGGCAGTATTCATTATGTCTGAGTGAACGACTACTACTATTTGTGGCAGTATTCATTATGTCTGAGTGAACGACTACTACTATTTGTGGCAGTATTCATTATGTCTGAGTGAACGACTACTACTATTTGTGGCAGTATTCATTATGTCTGAGTGAACGACTACTACTATTTGTGGCAGTATTCATTATGTCTGAGTGAACGACTACTACTATTTGTGGCAGTATTCATTATGTCTGAGTGAACGACTACTACTATTTGTGGCAGTATTCATTATGTCTGAGTGAACGACTACTACTATTTGTGGCAGTATTCATTATGTCTGAGTGAACGACTACTACTATTTGTGGCAGTATTCATTATGTCTGAGTGAACGACTACTACTATTTGTGGCAGTATTCATTATGTCTGAGTGAACGACTACTACTATTTGTGGCAGTATTCATTATGTCTGAGTGAACGACTACTACTATTTGTGGCAGTATTCATTATGTCTGAGTGAACGACTACTACTATTTGTGGCAGTATTCATTATGTCTGAGTGAACGACTACTACTATTTGTGGCAGTATTCATTATGTCTGAGTGAACGACTACTACTATTTGTGGCAGTATTCATTATGTCTGAGTGAACGACTACTACTATTTGTGGCAGTATTCATTATGTCTGAGTGAACGACTACTACTATTTGTGGCAGTATTCATTATGTCTGAGTGAACGACTACTACTATTTGTGGCAGTATTCATTATGTCTGAGTGAACGACTACTACTATTTGTGGCAGTATTCATTATGTCTGAGTGAACGACTACTACTATTTGTGGCAGTATTCATTATGTCTGAGTGAACGACTACTACTATTTGTGGCAGTATTCATTATGTCTGAGTGAACGACTACTACTATTTGTGGCAGTATTCATTATGTCTGAGTGAACGACTACTACTATTTGTGGCAGTATTCATTATGTCTGAGTGAACGACTACTACTATTTGTGGCAGTATTCATTATGTCTGAGTGAACGACTACTACTATTTGTGGCAGTATTCATTATGTCTGAGTGAACGACTACTACTATTTGTGGCAGTATTCATTATGTCTGAGTGAACGACTACTACTATTTGTGGCAGTATTCATTATGTCTGAGTGAACGACTACTACTATTTGTGGCAGTATTCATTATGTCTGAGTGAACGACTACTACTATTTGTGGCAGTATTCATTATGTCTGAGTGAACGACTACTACTATTTGTGGCAGTATTCATTATGTCTGAGTGAACGACTACTACTATTTGTGGCAGTATTCATTATGTCTGAGTGAACGACTACTACTATTTGTGGCAGTATTCATTATGTCTGAGTGAACGACTACTACTATTTGTGGCAGTATTCATTATGTCTGAGTGAACGACTACTACTATTTGTGGCAGTATTCATTATGTCTGAGTGAACGACTACTACTATTTGTGGCAGTATTCATTATGTCTGAGTGAACGACTACTACTATTTGTGGCAGTATTCATTATGTCTGAGTGAACGACTACTACTATTTGTGGCAGTATTCATTATGTCTGAGTGAACGACTACTACTATTTGTGGCAGTATTCATTATGTCTGAGTGAACGACTACTACTATTTGTGGCAGTATTCATTATGTCTGAGTGAACGACTACTACTATTTGTGGCAGTATTCATTATGTCTGAGTGAACGACTACTACTATTTGTGGCAGTATTCATTATGTCTGAGTGAACGACTACTACTATTTGTGGCAGTATTCATTATGTCTGAGTGAACGACTACTACTATTTGTGGCAGTATTCATTATGTCTGAGTGAACGACTACTACTATTTGTGGCAGTATTCATTATGTCTGAGTGAACGACTACTACTATTTGTGGCAGTATTCATTATGTCTGAGTGAACGACTACTACTATTTGTGGCAGTATTCATTATGTCTGAGTGAACGACTACTACTATTTGTGGCAGTATTCATTATGTCTGAGTGAACGACTACTACTATTTGTGGCAGTATTCATTATGTCTGAGTGAACGACTACTACTATTTGTGGCAGTATTCATTATGTCTGAGTGAACGACTACTACTATTTGTGGCAGTATTCATTATGTCTGAGTGAACGACTACTACTATTTGTGGCAGTATTCATTATGTCTGAGTGAACGACTACTACTATTTGTGGCAGTATTCATTATGTCTGAGTGAACGACTACTACTATTTGTGGCAGTATTCATTATGTCTGAGTGAACGACTACTACTATTTGTGGCAGTATTCATTATGTCTGAGTGAACGACTACTACTATTTGTGGCAGTATTCATTATGTCTGAGTGAACGACTACTACTATTTGTGGCAGTATTCATTATGTCTGAGTGAACGACTACTACTATTTGTGGCAGTATTCATTATGTCTGAGTGAACGACTACTACTATTTGTGGCAGTATTCATTATGTCTGAGTGAACGACTACTACTATTTGTGGCAGTATTCATTATGTCTGAGTGAACGACTACTACTATTTGTGGCAGTATTCATTATGTCTGAGTGAACGACTACTACTATTTGTGGCAGTATTCATTATGTCTGAGTGAACGACTACTACTATTTGTGTCAGTATTCATTATGTCTGAGTGAACGACTACTACTATTTGTGGCAGTATTCATTATGTCTGAGTGAACGACTACTACTATTTGTGGCAGTATTCATTATGTCTGAGTGAACGACTACTACTATTTGTGGCAGTATTCATTATGTCTGAGTGAACGACTACTACTATTTGTGGCAGTATTCATTATGTCTGAGTGAACGACTACTACTATTTGTGGCAGTATTCATTATGTCTGAGTGAACGACTACTACTATTTGTGGCAGTATTCATTATGTCTGAGTGAACGACTACTACTATTTGTGGCAGTATTCATTATGTCTGAGTGAACGACTACTACTATTTGTGGCAGTATTCATTATGTCTGAGTGAACGACTACTACTATTTGTGGCAGTATTCATTATGTCTGAGTGAACGACTACTACTATTTGTGTCAGTATTCATTATGTCTGAGTGAACGACTACTACTATTTGTGGCAGTATTCATTATGTCTGAGTGAACGACTACTACTATTTGTGGCAGTATTCATTATGTCTGAGTGAACGACTACTACTATTTGTGGCAGTATTCATTATGTCTGAGTGAACGACTACTACTATTTGTGGCAGTATTCATTATGTCTGAGTGAACGACTACTACTATTTGTGGCAGTATTCATTATGTCTGAGTGAACGACTACTACTATTTGTGGCAGTATTCATTATGTCTGAGTGAACGACTACTACTATTTGTGGCAGTATTCATTATGTCTGAGTGAACGACTACTACTATTTGTGGCAGTATTCATTATGTCTGAGTGAACGACTACTACTATTTGTGGCAGTATTCATTATGTCTGAGTGAACGACTACTACTATTTGTGGCAGTATTCATTATGTCTGAGTGAACGACTACTACTATTTGTGGCAGTATTCATTATGTCTGAGTGAACGACTACTACTATTTGTGGCAGTATTCATTATGTCTGAGTGAACGACTACTACTATTTGTGGCAGTATTCATTATGTCTGAGTGAACGACTACTACTATTTGTGGCAGTATTCATTATGTCTGAGTGAACGACTACTACTATTGTGGCAGTATTCATTATGTCTGAGTGAACGACTACTACTATTTGTGGCAGTATTCATTATGTCTGAGTGAACGACTACTACTATTTGTGTCAGTATTCATTATGTCTGAGTGAACGACTACTACTATTTGTGGCAGTATTCATTATGTCTGAGTGAACGACTACTACTATTTGTGTCAGTATTCATTATGTCTGAGTGAACGACTACTACTATTTGTGTCAGTATTCATTATGTCTGAGTGAACGACTACTACTATTTGTGTCAGTATTCATTATGTCTGAGTGAACGACTACTACTATTTGTGTCAGTATTCATTATGTCTGAGTGAACGACTACTACTATTTGTGGCAGTATTCATTATGTCTGAGTGAACGACTACTACTATTTGTGGCAGTATTCATTATGTCTGAGTGAACGACTACTACTATTTGTGTCAGTATTCATTATGTCTGAGTGAACGACTACTACTATTTGTGGCAGTATTCATTATGTCTGAGTGAACGACTACTTCTATTTGTGTCAGTATTCATTATGTCTGAGTGAACGACTACTACTATTTGTGGCAGTATTCATTATGTCTGAGTGAACGACTACTACTATTTGTGTCAGTATTCATTATGTCTGAGTGAACGACTACTACTATTTAGCCCACTGTTTAATAATGTGCCTGAAGATCTTATCTAACGTCTTATCCGGGAAACAGGAATGATTTAATCTTATTTATGAAAATTTAAAATAAATAATTTGGGGGTATTTTGAGTCCTATACTAATGTCAATGAATTGACCTATTTGTTAACAATAGCTGAACAAATAACATGTAATAAAATAAAACACCAAATTTACTGTAGACTGCAGACTTTCCATTCCAATGACGTAGCGTTACAAGAGCTCCTCTTCCTTCCCACCCCTTTACATTCACGTCATGACGTCATCAGCTTTTAAATAAAGCTTTTATTTATTGTTTTTGTTTTAAATCTTCGCCTGCTAAGGTTTTACACGGCTGAAGTTGCTTCCAGAGCTCACAGTTCTGACAATAAATCAAAATTTAACAGAGGAGTAATTCACCTACAAACAGATGCACTAACCCCTTTTTTCTTACAGTCTGGGTTTCGGGTGTGCAATTGGTTTCTGAAAAAAAATCAGGAAAACAAACACACTATCAACATTCAAAAGTGTAATACAAAATTTAGACTAGACATAATCCAGGCATGAGCGAAGGACGCAATTATCTTCGGTATAGGAGGAGCGTCTGTAATATTAGATATTACATGGGTAAGTTCAAGATTTTGAAGAGTCTTGGTATGGGACGTGCTTGGAATTATTGCGTGCCGTATCTTTTATGTGTCATTTTGTTCGTGTATCTACTTGTTATGTCTTTCTTTCTCTTTCAGCTAAATCCAGATGAATTATTTAAATTTTTTAAAATTAATTCACTGGTTTCTCCCCCTTTCCCCGCGCCAACAACCCCTTTCCCTACCTCAATCATCAATAGTTATCACCCATATGTTGCGGAAGTTCTCATTTATTTCCCCTGATCCCTGGAAAGAATAATTCAATTTAGCTCGCATTTTCTGTATCTTCTCCTCCGTGTTTCTCTCATTGGTCTCTGATAGATAATTGAGTCTGTGGGTCGAACTCGAGACAAAACTTTACCATATTGAGTCTGTGGGTCGAACTCGAGACAAAACTTTACCATATTGAGTCTGTGGGTTGAACTCGAGACAAAACTTTACCATATTGAGTCTGTGGGTCGAACTCGAGACAAAACTTTACCATATTGAGTCTGTGGGTTGAACTCGAGACAAAACTTTACCATATTGAGTCTGTGGGTCGAACTCGAGACAAAACTTTCACATATTGAGTCTGTGGGTCGAACTCGAGACAAAACTTTACCATAGTTTTTCCCCCGATCAACGAATAGAACATTTATGCTTACAGGTAAACAAAGTAAAGATTAACATTTTCAAGAAGAACAAATCCCGATCTAAAATAGATTTCGGATTTTAACTATTTCTTGTTATTATTATGGCAAATAAATGCATCAATTCTTATATTTTAATTTTGTTAGAGTTATCCTTAATGCATTGTTTTATTTTGACATACTCTTGGTGGTACAGGCTGAACTTAACGTACTGTGTCCCGTCTTTATTGTGCAAGCCAGAGCCAGTACGTTTATACTGTGCTTTGACATACTGCATATATTGTCTATTAAATGGTGTATTACAAAATATAGTCTTTTAAATTGTGGAATACTGCAAATAGAAATGGCGAAGAACAGAACAGAATATAGTCTATAAAAAGTTAAGTTTTGATTACAGTCTTTCAAATAATGAAGTGCTAAATATAGTCTAATGAAATGAGGTCCTAACGCATATAATTAAAATAAATCTGGACAGCCCCATATGTTCAATAAAATACTGAACTCATTCTAGTTTTATAAACTATTGGTTGTTAGCAATGACACAAAATTGTACCAGTATGTGATACCAGAAAGCGACAAGTCTTTTAGATATATTTTAATTTTTACTCAAAATTTATTAGCTAATGTATTTTAATTAGGGCTGTTAACGATTAATTTAAATTTAATCGTTAATTTTTGAAAATCTAAATAACACTGGAATGTCTCCTTTATATGTCATCATTTAACAAACTACGCAAAAAGACAAGTGTGTTGACATTATTTGGTTCAAGTGATGAGCGGGTCTAATTGACAATATAACCAGCAGAGCTGAACAATCATTCACATGGAACTGAGGTAACTGGTATGCACAAAACAGTCTTTGCAAGGAATGACATTATCGGATATCGGTGTTCATTAAGTTTCCAACATTGTAGAGGGTTAATGGATTCAGGAACTTTAATCTGCATTTGTAACGCAGTAATTCATCAGAAGAGCTGTCGTCATTTTCTGTCTCTGAGTCAGAATCCATTATTGCCATATTAGCTTAGGGGTCGTCCATAAATTATGTTACGCTATTTTTTGACCATTTTAAACTCCCCTCCCCCCTGTCACAAATATCGGACAGCCCCCCCCCAGTACGTCACACTTTCGAACAAAAATATGTTTATTAACAAAATTATTAAAATTTAATTTAAAACACCGTGACGTCACACATGGCTGGGACCCCTCCCCCTGTCACAAACTGTCACACTTTCTTACACCCCTCCCCCCATCTGGAGCGTGTCGTACTTTATGGACGGCCCAATATCTTATCTTATCTTATCTGTTGCAGAAGCTCCTTCCATACAGAAGATTTATTGAGTGCTACGCTTATCTATGGTTAGTGATTGTGTTTAGTCCTGCATTTTCATTAGAGATTTAAATGTTGACAAAGTGTTAGTTTTCCTGATTTCTTCAGGCAACCCATTCCACGACCGAATTCCAGACGGGAAGAACGAAAATTTGTATGTGTTTGTTCTTGCACACGGAATAATAAAGGTGTCATAGGTGAGGTCCGAACCACCCGCACCCCCTAGCGTCACCTGTGATTCTACTTTAAACACAAAATCTGTGAGTTCATGTTATTTAAAGTAATAGTTAAACCACGTCAAAACTTCATTTCTTGGGAAAACCCCAAAATAAGCAACAAATCGGATTTTCCCAAAAAATGTATTTAGTGAAGAACAGTGCTTCTCCAACTTTTTGGTGTGGCGGACCGGCAGGGATTTTTTCATTGCTCTAGGGACCAGTGCACTTTTTTACCAGTACTGACGTGGTAGCGAAATTTAATTGATTTTTATTTTATTTGGATCATTTTATATACTATTTCCGAAAAAAATTGACACATTCTTTAGGGTTAGGATTAATGGTTAAAAATGAAGAATAGTAGTAGTAGTAGTTAAATTGTTCTGCCCTTTCTTGATAATTTCTGCGGACCGGCGGCGGATGACCTACGGACCGGCACCGGTCCGCGGACCACCACTTTGAGAAGCCTGGTGTAGAAGGCATAATGTTTTCGGCATATGAATATTACCTGACACTGACATCTATGGTGGGAAAAAAAGCGGAGTGATTATTCACACAGCTGTGGAATATTGTCTAGCTTTATTCACGAATTACGCATGCGCATTAGTGTACATTTAAAATACTTGATTGCTAGACATAAGACATAAGATCACTTGGTTCTTGTTTTCAATACCTTGGACTCTTGCGTAAAATTGAAAATTTATTGAAATTTGGCTAGCGTCAGGGTATTTTCGTATTTATTTTCAAATTAAAATGTCCCTGAGCTGGTAGGGTTATTTTTACCTAACGGGTCAAAGATAATAAAATCCCGTTATTATATGTTACTGATAGAGTAATCGCCATTTTGTTGGTGACTTCAGACTTTTGTAGAGAATAGACTGGTTACAAAAGGTAGGATATTGTTCATTATAGTCAAAAATGTATTTTTGTTTCTATAACATTGTACTTTTTTTTTAATTCTTGATTTGGGTAGAGAGAAGAGGCGTCGCTAGTGTTGGTGCTCTATACATTTCTCTGTTACCCTGATGATGTTCCAGGCAGAAGACTCAAAAAGTTGCAAACTGATGCTAAATGTCGCAGCATCAACATCTTTCTCTAATTGTCTTTTACCGTCAATTGGAAAAAGAGAAACTCCAAGGGATTCGATCATTTGCTAAGAAAATTCTCAGTTTTTTTGGTTCGATATATTTGTGTGAGCAGACATTCTAAGTTATTAAATTTAACAAGAACCGTGTGAAGACCAGAATAAAAGACTTTCACCTGCGTGATATCATAGGTATCAAAACCATTAACATTAAGTCTGACCTCTGACCTCACCTATTTACTGCATTCAAGATCTCAGTTTCACCCTTCAGATTACAATTGTGTAATATAAACTTCTCAACCTATGTCGTTTTTTTTAATTATTTTAATCCGGCCCCAGAATATCTTTACTTCTACGAATATGGCCCGCCATGCAAAAATTCAACTGATTCAACTATTCTAATATTTATCATTAATGAATAAACACACCCAACATGGCATTTGGACTAGTCATTATACCAAAGATTAATTGTTATGATTTTGATTAACAGTTTCTGAACAAGCAACTCTCTTTCAATTTGGTTGGTAGCTAATTTATGTTTTGCCAAAGGCGTCACTAGGGGGTACGGACCAAAGGCGTCACTAGGGGGTACGGACCAAAGGCGTCACTAGGGGGTACGGACCAAAGGCGTCACTAGGGGGTACGGACCAAAGGCGTCACTAGGGGGTACGGACCAAAGGCGTCACTAGGGGGTACGGACCAAAGGCGTCACTAGGGGGTACGGACCAAAGGCGTCACTAGGGGGTACGGACCAAAGGCGTCACTAGGGGGTACGGACCAAAGGCGTCACTAGGGGGTACGGACCAAAGGCGTCACTAGGGGGTACGGACCAAAGGCGTCACTAGGGGGTACGGACCAAAGGCGTCACTAGGGGGTACGGACCAAAGGCGTCACTAGGGGGTACGGACCAAAGGCGTCACTAGGGGGTACGGACCAAAGGCGTCACTAGGGGGTACGGACCAAAGGCGTCACTAGGGGGTACGGACCAAAGGCGTCACTAGGGAGTACGGACCAAAGGCGTCACTAGGGGGTACGGACCAAAGGCGTCACTAGGGGGTACGGACCAAAGGCGTCACTAGGGGGTACGGACCAAAGGCGTCACTAGGGGGTACGGACCAAAGGCGTCACTAGGGGTACGGACCAAAGGCGTCACTAGGGGGTACGGACCAAAGGCGTCACTAGGGGGTACGGACCAAAGGCGTCACTAGGGGGTACGGACCAAAGGCGTCACTAGGGGGTACGGACCAAAGGCGTCACTAGGGGGTACGGACCAAAGGCGTCACTAGGGGGTACGGACCAAAGGCGTCACTAGGGGGTACGGACCAAAGGCGTCACTAGGGGGTACGGACCAAAGGCGTCACTAGGGGGTACGGACCAAAGGCGTCACTAGGGGGTACGGACCAAAGGCGTCACTAGGGGGTACGGACCAAAGGCGTCACTAGGGGGTACGGACCAAAGGCGTCACTAGGGGGTACGGACCAAAGGCGTCACTAGGGGGTACGGACCAAAGGCGTCACTAGGGGGTACGGACCAAAGGCGTCACTAGGGGGTACGGACCAAAGGCGTCACTAGGGGGTACGGACACCATCGGGTGACACCATAAAAAGAGGTGAAACCAAATTTAAATATTGCATGTTTACGGTATTAGCACGGCAGTAAGGAATTGGTCTTTAGGGTAAGTAGTGACATGATGGGTACGTTATTAGACACGGGCAGTAAGGAATTGGTCTTTAGGGTAAGTAGTGACATGGTGCATGATGGGCTACGTTATTAGACACGGGCAGTAAGGAATTGGTCTTTAGGGTAAGTAGTGACATGGTGCATGATGGGCTACGTTATTAGACACGGGCAGTAAGGAATTGGTCTTTAGGGTAAGTAGTGACATGGTGGCATGATGGGCTACGTTATTAGACACGGGCAGTAAGGAATTGGTCTTTAGGGTAAGTAGTGACATGGTGCATGATGGGCTACGTTATTAGACACGGGCAGTAAGGAATTGGTCTTTAGGGTAAGTAGTGACATGGTGCATGATGGGCTACGTTATTAGACACGGGCAGTAAGGAATTGGTCTTTAGGGTAAGTAGTGACATGGTGGCATGATGGGCTACGTTATTAGACACGGGCAGTAAGGAATTGGTCTTTAGGGTAAGTAGTGACATGATGGGCTACGTTATTAGACACGGGCAGTAAGGAATTGGTCTTTAGGGTAAGTAGTGACATGGGGCATGATGGGCTACGTTATTAGACACGGGCAGTAAGGAATTGGTCTTTAGGGTAAGTAGTGACATGATGGGCTACGTTATTAGACACGGGCAGTAAGGAATTGGTCTTTAGGGTAAGTAGTGACATGGTGACATGATGGGCTACGTTATTAGACACGGGCAGTAAGGAATTGGTCTTTAGGGTAAGTAGTGACATGGTGACATGATGGGCTACGTTATTAGACACGGGCAGTAAGGAATTGGTCTTTAGGGTAAGTAGTGACATGGTGACATGATGGGCTACGTTATTAGACACGGGCAGTAAGGAATTGGTCTTTAGGGTAAGTAGTGACATGGTGACATGATGGGCTACGTTATTAGACACGGGCAGTAAGGAATTGGTCTTTAGGGTAAGTAGTGACATGGTGACATGATGGGCTACGTTATTAGACACGGGCAGTAAGGAATTGGTCTTTAGGGTAAGTAGTGACATGGTGACATGATGGGCTACGTTATTAGACACGGGCAGTAAGGAATTGGTCTTTAGGGTAAGTAGTGACATGGTGCATGATGGGCTACGTTATTAGACACGGGCAGTAAGGAATTGGTCTTTAGGGTAAGTAGTGACATGGTGCATGATGGGCTACGTTATTAGACACGGGCAGTAAGGAATTGGTCTTTAGGGTAAGTAGTGACATGATGGGCTACGTTATTAGACACGGGCAGTAAGGAATTGGTCTTTAGGGTAAGTAGTGACATGATGGGCTACGTTATTAGACACGGGCAGTAAGGAATTGGTCTTTAGGGTAAGTAGTGACATGGTGCATGATGGGCTACGTTATTAGACACGGGCAGTAAGGAATTGGTCTTTAGGGTAAGTAGTGACATGGTGACATGATGGGCTACGTTATTAGACACGGGCAGTAAGGAATTGGTCTTTAGGGTAAGTAGTGACATGGTGGCATGATGGGCTACGTTATTAGACACGGGCAGTAAGGAATTGGTCTTTAGGGTAAGTAGTGACATGATGGGCTACGTTATTAGACACGGGCAGTAAGGAATTGGTCTTTAGGGTAAGTAGTGACATGATGGGGCTACGTTATTAGACACGGGCAGTAAGGAATTGGTCTTTAGGGTAAGTAGTGACATGGTGGCATGATGGGCTACGTTATTAGACACGGGCAGTAAGGAATTGGTCTTTAGGGTAAGTAGTGACATGATGGGCTACGTTATTAGACACGGGCAGTAAGGAATTGGTCTTTAGGGTAAGTAGTGACATGGTGATGGGCTACGTTATTAGACACGGGCAGTAAGGAATTGGTCTTTAGGGTAAGTAGTGACATGGTGGCATGATGGGCTACGTTATTAGGCACGGGCAGTAAGGAATTGGTCTTTAGGGTAAGTAGTGACATGGTGACATGATGGGCTACGTTATTAGACACGGGCAGTAAGGAATTGGTCTTTAGGGTAAGTAGTGACATGGTGGCATGATGGGCTACGTTATTAGACACGGGCAGTAAGGAATTGGTCTTTAGGGTAAGTAGTGACATGGTGCATGATGGGCTACGTTATTAGACACGGGCAGTAAGGAATTGGTCTTTAGGGTAAGTAGTGACATGGTGACATGATGGGCTACGTTATTAGACACGGGCAGTAAGGAATTGGTCTTTAGGGTAAGTAGTGACATGGTGCATGATGGGCTACGTTATTAGACACGGGCAGTAAGGAATTGGTCTTTAGGGTAAGTAGTGACATGATGGGCTACGTTATTAGACACGGGCAGTAAGGAATTGGTCTTTAGGGTAAGTAGTGACATGGTGCATGATGGGCTACGTTATTAGACACGGGCAGTAAGGAATTGGTCTTTAGGGTAAGTAGTGACATGATGGGCTACGTTATTAGACACGGGCAGTAAGGAATTGGTCTTTAGGGTAAGTAGTGACATGGTGCATGATGGGCTACGTTATTAGACACGGGCAGTAAGGAATTGGTCTTTAGGGTAAGTAGTGACATGGTGCATGGGGCTACGTTATTAGACACGGGCAGTAAGGAATTGGTCTTTAGGGTAAGTAGTGACATGATGGGCTACGTTATTAGACACGGGCAGTAAGGAATTGGTCTTTAGGGTAAGTAGTGACATGGTGACATGATGGGCTACGTTATTAGGCACGGGCAGTAAGGAATTGGTCTTTAGGGTAAGTAGTGACATGGTGACATGATGGGCTACGTTATTAGACACGGGCAGTAAGGAATTGGTCTTTAGGGTAAGTAGTGACATGGTGACATGATGGGCTACGTTATTAGACACGGGCAGTAAGGAATTGGTCTTTAGGGTAAGTAGTGACATGGTGACATGATGGGCTACGTTATTAGACACGGGCAGTAAGGAATTGGTCTTTAGGGTAAGTAGTGACATGGTGACATGATGGGCTACGTTATTAGGCACGGGCAGTAAGGAATTGGTCTTTAGGGTAAGTAGTGACATGGTGACATGATGGGCTACGTTATTAGGCACGGGCAGTAAGGAATTGGTCTTTAGGGTAAGTAGTGACATGGTGGCATGATGGGCTACGTTATTAGACACGGGCAGTAAGGAATTGGTCTTTAGGGTAAGTAGTGACATGGTGACATGATGGGCTACGTTATTAGACACGGGCAGTAAGGAATTGGTCTTTAGGGTAAGTAGTGACATGGTGACATGATGGGCTACGTTATTAGACACGGGCAGTAAGGAATTGGTCTTTAGGGTAAGTAGTGACATGGTGACATGATGGGCTACGTTATTAGACACGGGCAGTAAGGAATTGGTCTTTAGGGTAAGTAGTGACATGATGGGCTACGTTATTAGACACGGGCAGTAAGGAATTGGTCTTTAGGGTAAGTAGTGACAGGTGCATGATGGGCTACGTTATTAGACACGGGCAGTAAGGAATTGGTCTTTAGGGTAAGTAGTGACATGATGGGCTACGTTATTAGACACGGGCAGTAAGGAATTGGTCTTTAGGGTAAGTAGTGACATGTGCATGATGGGCTACGTTATTAGACACGGGCAGTAAGGAATTGGTCTTTAGGGTAAGTAGTGACATGGTGACATGATGGGCTACGTTATTAGACACGGGCAGTAAGGAATTGGTCTTTAGGGTAAGTAGTGACATGGTGCATGATGGGCTACGTTATTAGACACGGGCAGTAAGGAATTGGTCTTTAGGGTAAGTAGTGACATGGTGACATGATGGGCTACGTTATTAGACACGGGCAGTAAGGAATTGGTCTTTAGGGTAAGTAGTGACATGGTGACATGATGGGCTACGTTATTAGACACGGGCAGTAAGGAATTGGTCTTTAGGGTAAGTAGTGACATGGTGCATGATGGGCTACGTTATTAGACACGGGCAGTAAGGAATTGGTCTTTAGGGTAAGTAGTGACATGATGGGCTACGTTATTAGACACGGGCAGTAAGGAATTGGTCTTTAGGGTAAGTAGTGACATGATGATGGGCTACGTTATTAGACACGGGCAGTAAGGAATTGGTCTTTAGGGTAAGTAGTGACATGGTGACATGATGGGCTACGTTATTAGACACGGGCAGTAAGGAATTGGTCTTTAGGGTAAGTAGTGACATGGTGACATGATGGGCTACGTTATTAGACACGGGCAGTAAGGAATTGGTCTTTAGGGTAAGTAGTGACATGGTGACATGATGGGCTACGTTATTAGACACGGGCAGTAAGGAATTGGTCTTTAGGGTAAGTAGTGACATGGTGGCATGATGGGCTACGTTATTAGACACGGGCAGTAAGGAATTGGTCTTTAGGGTAAGTAGTGACATGGTGACATGATGGGCTACGTTATTAGACACGGGCAGTAAGGAATTGGTCTTTAGGGTAAGTAGTGACATGTGCATGATGGGCTACGTTATTAGACACGGGCAGTAAGGAATTGGTCTTTAGGGTAAGTAGTGACATGTGCATGATGGGCTACGTTATTAGACACGGGCAGTAAGGAATTGGTCTTTAGGGTAAGTAGTGACAGTGACATGATGGGCTACGTTATTAGACACGGGCAGTAAGGAATTGGTCTTTAGGGTAAGTAGTGACATGGTGCATGATGGGCTACGTTATTAGGCACGGGCAGTAAGGAATTGGTCTTTAGGGTAAGTAGTGACATGATGGGCTACGTTATTAGACACGGGCAGTAAGGAATTGGTCTTTAGGGTAAGTAGTGACATGGTGACATGATGGGCTACGTTATTAGACACGGGCAGTAAGGAATTGGTCTTTAGGGTAAGTAGTGACATGGTGACATGATGGGCTACGTTATTAGGCACGGGCAGTAAGGAATTGGTCTTTAGGGTAAGTAGTGACATGGTGACATGATGGGCTACGTTATTAGACACGGGCAGTAAGGAATTGGTCTTTAGGGTAAGTAGTGACATGGTGACATGATGGGCTACGTTATTAGGCACGGGCAGTAAGGAATTGGTCTTTAGGGTAAGTAGTGACATGGTGACATGATGGGCTACGTTATTAGACACGGGCAGTAAGGAATTGGTCTTTAGGGTAAGTAGTGACATGGTGACATGATGGGCTACGTTATTAGACACGGGCAGTAAGGAATTGGTCTTTAGGGTAAGTAGTGACATGGTGACATGATGGGCTACGTTATTAGACACGGGCAGTAAGGAATTGGTCTTTAGGGTAAGTAGTGACATGGTGCATGATGGGCTACGTTATTAGACACGGGCAGTAAGGAATTGGTCTTTAGGGTAAGTAGTGACATGGTGGCATGATGGGCTACGTTATTAGGCACGGGCAGTAAGGAATTGGTCTTTAGGGTAAGTAGTGACATGGTGACATGATGGGCTACGTTATTAGACACGGGCAGTAAGGAATTGGTCTTTAGGGTAAGTAGTGACATGGTGACATGATGGGCTACGTTATTAGACACGGGCAGTAAGGAATTGGTCTTTAGGGTAAGTAGTGACATGGTGACATGATGGGCTACGTTATTAGACACGGGCAGTAAGGAATTGGTCTTTAGGGTAAGTAGTGACATGGTGCATGATGGGCTACGTTATTAGACACGGGCAGTAAGGAATTGGTCTTTAGGGTAAGTAGTGACATGATGGGCTACGTTATTAGACACGGGCAGTAAGGAATTGGTCTTTAGGGTAAGTAGTGACATGGTGACATGATGGGCTACGTTATTAGACACGGGCAGTAAGGAATTGGTCTTTAGGGTAAGTAGTGACATGGTGACATGATGGGCTACGTTATTAGACACGGGCAGTAAGGAATTGGTCTTTAGGGTAAGTAGTGACATGGTGACATGATGGGCTACGTTATTAGACACGGGCAGTAAGGAATTGGTCTTTAGGGTAAGTAGTGACATGGTGCATGTGGGCTACGTTATTAGACACGGGCAGTAAGGAATTGGTCTTTAGGGTAAGTAGTGACATGATGGGGCTACGTTATTAGGCACGGGCAGTAAGGAATTGGTCTTTAGGGTAAGTAGTGACATGATGGGCTACGTTATTAGACACGGGCAGTAAGGAATTGGTCTTTAGGGTAAGTAGTGACAGGTGATGATGGGCTACGTTATTAGACACGGGCAGTAAGGAATTGGTCTTTAGGGTAAGTAGTGACATGGTGACATGATGGGCTACGTTATTAGGCACGGGCAGTAAGGAATTGGTCTTTAGGGTAAGTAGTGGACATGATGTGGCACGTTATTAGACACGGGCAGTAAGGAATGGTCTTTAGAGTGGACAGGAATGGGCTACTTTCAGGGCAGTAAGGTAGCTTTAGGGTAAGTAGGTGACATGATGGGCTACGTTATTAGACACGGGCAGTAAGGAATTGGTCTTTAGGGTAAGTAGTGACATGGTGACATGATGGGCTACGTTATTAGGCACGGGCAGTAAGGAATTGGTCTTTAGGGTAAGTAGTGACATGGTGCATGATGGGCTACGTTATTAGGCACGGGCAGTAAGGAATTGGTCTTTAGGGTAAGTAGTGACATGGTGACATGATGGGCTACGTTATTAGGCACGGGCAGTAAGGAATGGTCTTTAGGGTAAGTAGTGACATGGTGACATGATGGGCTACGTTATTAGACACGGGCAGTAAGGAATTGGTCTTTAGGGTAAGTAGTGACATGGTGACATGATGGGCTACGTTATTAGACACGGGCAGTAAGGAATTGGTCTTTAGGGTAAGTAGTGACATGGTGGCATGATGGGCTACGTTATTAGACACGGGCAGTAAGGAATTGGTCTTTAGGGTAAGTAGTGACATGGTGCATGGGCTACGTTATTAGACACGGGCAGTAAGGAATTGGTCTTTAGGGTAAGTAGTGACATGATGGGCTACGTTATTAGACACGGGCAGTAAGGAATTGGTCTTTAGGGTAAGTAGTGACATGATGGGCTACGTTATTAGACACGGGCAGTAAGGAATTGGTCTTTAGGGTAAGTAGTGACATGATGGGCTACGTTATTAGACACGGGCAGTAAGGAATTGGTCTTTAGGGTAAGTAGTGACATGGTGGCATGATGGGCTACGTTTTTAGGCACGGGCAGTAAGGAATTGGTCTTTAGGGTAAGTAGTGATATGATGGGCTACGTTATTAGACACGGGCAGTAAGGAATTGGTCTTTAGGGTAAGTAGTGACATGGTGGCATGATGGGCTACGTTATTAGACACGGGCAGTAAGGAATTGGTCTTTAGGGTAAGTAGTGACATGGTGACATGATGGGCTACGTTATTAGGCACGGGCAGTAAGGAATTGGTCTTTAGGGGTAAGTAGTGACATGGTGACATGGTGGGCTACGTTATTAGACACGGGCAGTAAGGAATTGGTCTTTAGGGTAAGTAGTGACATGGTGGCATGATGGGCTACGTTATTAGGCACGGGCAGTAAGGAATTGGTTTTGCTATCTCTTTTAGGGTAAGTGAGTAGTGACATGGTGACATGATGGGCTACGTTATTAGGCACGGGCAGTAAAGGAATTGGTCTTTAGGTTTTTTAGGGTAAGTAGTGACTCGGTATTAGGCACGGGCAGTATGGAATGGTCTTAGGGTAGTAGTGGATGATGGGCTACGTTATTAGACACGGGCAGTAAGGAATTGGTCTTTAGGGTAAGTAGTGACAGGTGGCATGATGGGCTACGTTTATTAGACACGGGCAGTAAGGAATATGGTCTTTAGGGTGTAAGTAGGACAGTGGTGACATGATGGGCTACGTTATTAGGCACGGGCAGTAAGGAATTGGTCTTTTAGGTATAGTAAAGGTGACATGATGGGCTACGTTATAGACACGGGCAGTAAGGAATTGGTCTTTAGGGTAAGTAGTGACATGGTGACATGTGGGCTACGTTATTAGACACGGGCAGTAAGGAATTGGTCTTTAGGGTAAGTTGACAATGTGACATGATGGGCTACGTTATTAGACACGGGCAGTAAGGAATTGGTCTTTAGGGTAAGTAGTGACATGTATGGGCTACGTATTAGCAGGGTAGTAAGAATTGGTCTTTAGGGTAAGTTGACGTGACATGATGGGCTACGTTGATAGACACGGGCAGTAAGGAATTGGTCTTTATGGTAAGTAGTGACATGGTGGCATGATGGGCTGCGTTATTAGGCACGGGCAGTAAGGAATTGGTCTTTAGGGTAAGTGTGATATGATGGGCTACGTTATTAGACACGGGCATGGTTGTTTTAGGGTTAAGGAATGTGGTCTTTAGGGTGTAATGTAGGTGGACATGGTGGCATATTGATGCGCTACGTTATTAGACACGGGCAGTAAGGAATTGGTCTTTGAGTCTTTAGGGTAAGTTATAGGACAGAGTAAGGAATGGTGGTGACATGATGGGCTACGTTATTAGGCACGGGCAGTAAGGAATTGGTCTTTAGGGGTAAGTAGTGACATGGTGACATGATGGGCTACGTTATTAGACACGGGCAGTAAGGAATTGGTCTTTAGGGTAAGTAGTGACATGGTGCATGATGGGCTACGTTATTAGACACGGGCAGTAAGGAATTGGTCTTTAGGGTAAGTCGTTGATGCGCACGTTTTGCACCATGATTTGGGTCTTTAGTAGTAGGACATGGGGCAGTGGGCTCTGTATTAGACACGGGCAGTAAGGATGGTCTTTAGGGTAAGTGTGACATGGTGACATGATGGGCTACGTTATTAGACACGGGCAGTAGGAATTGGTCTTTATGGGTAAGTAGTGACATTGTCAGGTGGGTACGTTTTAGATCAGGGCTAGTAACGTTGGCTGTAGTGGAGCACGTGATTGAGCAGAGGTCTTGTTTAGAGGGATAAGGAGTACTTTAGGTGACATGATGGGGCTACGTTATTAGGACACGGGCAGTAAGGAATTGGTCTTTAGGGTAAGTAGTGACATGGTGACATGATGGGCTACGTTATTAGGCACGGGCAGTAAGGAATTGGTCTTTAGGGTAAGTAGTGACATGATGGGCTACGTTATTAGACACGGGCAGTAAGGAATTGGTCTTTAGGGTAAGTAGTGACATGGTGAGATGATGGGCTACGTTATTAGACACGGGCAGTAAGGAATTGGTCTTTAGGGTAAGTAGTGACATGGTGACATGATGGGCTACGTTATTAGGCACGGGCAGTAAGGAATTGGTCTTTAGGGTAGTAGTCTTAGTGACATGATGACATGATGGGCTACCGTTATATGACATGGGCAGTAAGGAATTGGTCTTTAGGGTAAGTAGTAGGACAGAGTGAATTGTGTGGCAGATACGTCCTAGTGTTAGACACTCGCAGTAAGTGAATCGTCTGTAGGGTAGAGTGGTGACATGTGGCATGATGGGGCATACGTTATTAGACAGGGCAGTAAGAATCGGTCTTAGTAGGGTAAGTAGTGACAATGATGGGCTACGTTAATTAGGAACGGGCAGTAAGGAATTGGTCTTTAGGGTACAGTTAGTGACATGTGCCATGATGGGCTACGTTATTAGGCACGCGGCAGTAAGGAATCGGTCTTTAGGAGTAAGTCTAGTGACCATGGATGGGGCTCTACGTATAGACCCGGGCCAAAGTTAAGGGAAAAGGTCATTATGGTTACAGTAGTGGACACCCATGGATAGATAGATCCTCCTCTCTATGTTGTTAGGCGCCACACCCCCGAGGCATGTACAGTACAATTGTCGGGTGTTGATATCACTCGTCGTGCGTATACCTCCTATATTCCCCCCCCCCCCCCCCCCCCCCCCCCCCCCCCCCCCCCCCCCCCCCCCCCCCCCCCCCCCCCCCCCCCCCCCCCCCCCCCCCCCCCCCCCCCCCCCCCCCCCCCCCCCCCCCCCCCCCCCCCCCCCCCCCCCCCCCCCCCCCCCCACCCCTAATGTTCACGTAGTACCTATTCCTGCTTGCGAGTTCGCTTTTCGAAGTAAACCGTATGTCTCGAATGAGGTGTATCAATGACCCCCCCCTCCCCCCCCCCCCCCCTCTGCACCCTCCCCCCCCCCCCCCCCCCCCCCGCGGGTACGTTACGTCTATTAGACCACGGGTGGCTGTAAGGAATTGGTCTTTAGGGGTAAGTTAGTGACAGGTGATATGATGGGCTACGTTATTAGGCCACGGGCAGTACATGGAATTGGTCTTTAGGGTAAGTAGTGACATGGTGACATGAGTGGGCTACGTTTATTAGCACGGGCAGTAAGGAATTGGTCTTTAGGGTAAGTAGTGACATGGTGACATGATGGGCTCGTTATTAGACATGGCAGTAAGGAATNTGTCGAGGTGAGAATCCCTGACTGTGTGGCACTGAGGCGTGAGAGATAATGGATGACCAGTGAAGGATGAATGGGAGAGGGGAGTGTAAGGTGGGGGGGCTAGAAATGGGGTGTGTGAAGCGGAGGTCAGTAGTTAGCGTGGGCCCTTCGGTGCAGGTATTCTTTGGCTAAGTTTGTTAGCAGAATCCTCGCACTGATGGTCTTATAGATGTAATCTTTTGGCTAATAAACCATTTATTAAATATAATAGTGCTTATTGTTCATGAGAGTGTGACTGTGTAATTGTTCACCACCAAACCCTAGACAACGACGCCACTCACAATCAACGATTTGTGACATTGGGGGCACGTCCACGGATCACAAATTCTGAGGCAAGTTTGCTACTTTACAGTTCCGCAAATAAGAATATTCTTACGTGCGATCGAGGCAAGATCTTGTTTTTTCTACAAGTGTATTATTGTGTCGTCAAGAATACATTACCAGTCTAAGACTTGGGTTAATAACACTGGTCAACTCGACCTGAGTGCTGAATTAGTGGAAATAAACAAAATATATTTTAATCAGTGCTCCATTCGTGACAATTGTTCATTGGGTGTCGCACATACCAGACATATTTTAAAATTAATTTATTGTAATTTTTATTTAAATTGGAAGATTGTTGAACCAACATATCAACAGCGCCAATTAGTTCCTTTTGGCCAATGGTGGTCTTTGTATCAATGTGTGTCTACATTGGACTTCATCCAAATATTCGGTGGAAACTTTGAATTTGAAAATTCTGATGTGCTAGTGTGCAAATTACAAGATTCAATCTTTTTTATCACCGGTCATTGATCCGGATTAAAGACTAGAGCTAAAGGGACTGCGGGTGCCCGTCAGAGCTCTTTTCTCAAATCTGAGAACCTCTGACAGTGTGACAGTAAGGAACAGAATTTATGGCTCTCTTTACCTGTGCCTGAACTCTACTGTGATTCGCCGCCAAGGACATGGTTTCAAATCAAACGGATACACTAAAGTGATTCTTTTTCCTCCTTGGATTTAGGAATAATTACTTCAACTGAATTACCAAATTTTCTTATTCGTATTAACAATTAATATTTCTGCTTTGAATTTTGTGTAGTTCAATACGTTATTTTAATAATTGAATATTTATTTAGTTATATGTTTGTTATATTATTTGTCTTAATACATAAATATCATCCACCAAAAGGCAAATATTCTTATATAAGGTTTCAAGTCGAGTGGGGTAAATAGTGGAGAGAAGAAAAATGGAAACAAGAAATAGTAGGACAGCCCAAGCTGCTTCTATTAAAGAGCAAGGGACAGCCATTGGATTAGAAGGGGCAGAACTAATCGAATACTGCAAAGCCGAACTCGAAAAAATCCGATTAACTGAAAGTGAGGAAAGAATTAGTATTAGCCGCCTACAATCGGAGGAAAGAATAAGAATAGCGGAAATAAATGCGAGACAAATGGGTGAACGACAAGGGGATAGGCAGGAAGTACGACAGAACACTAACTACCATCTGATGAAAAATCTAAGATACGACGAGGACAAAGACTTAGATGAATTTATTGTTAAATTCGAACACATAGCGACACAGGTCAAAATACCTAAGGAAGAGTGGGTACCAGAGCTACAGAGTAGACTGACTGGGAAATTCCAATCATTTTTGATGACTGAAGACATTAGACTAAAACAGACAGACTATGACTCCGTGAAATTATTGCTACTAAAACATGCTGGATACAATGCAGAGAAGTATAGAGCACTGTGGAATAGAACAACACCAGTTGACGATGACTTTAGAGCCTTCCACTCCAACCTTGTTCGTAGTTTGGACAATTGGGTGGCTAGCACAAACACTGTCAAAACTTTTGAAGGTTTGAAAGACCTTGTCTGTCTGGATAGATTATTAGCTAATATGAATACCGAGACAGTAAGGACAGTTTTACTTTTAAATCCCCGAACCTGCGAGGATGTGTTGTTACACATCGACAGTATTAAAGCTTCCTCCGGACAGACCAGGTTGTCAAAAAATATTGCGTTACCTTATGTAGCAGGCAGTGCCGCAGATAGCTGGGGTTTCCCTGGTAGACAGTTCAGGAGTAGGTCAGGCGAACAAAGGCAGGCTAGTCGGTGTTTTCATTGTGGCATGGGCGGTCACCGAAGGTCAGATTGTGGCGAATTCCAGGGGTCAAATACCAAGCCAGAGTCAGGGCAAATGAGAAATAGGGGCAGGGAACCGCTAAGGCCGTCCAGTCAGCCAGGGCAGACGTATTACAGAGCAGGTAATCATACCACGAGGTGACGGTGGAATCACATTAATCACTCATGGGTACAACTGCAGGGCAATGCAAGGCCCGGGTGTAGTTCCCTTTCACCAATAGAATGTCAGATGGAATTCTTTAATAACATTGAAGTTATTAAAAAAAAGTCAGTGGGTTGTTTAAATATAGACGTAGGCCATTTCATTCGGGAAAAAAGCCACAATACTCAGGGACACAGGGTGCACTATAATCGGCTGTAGGAAAGAATTAGTACCGATAGAGAATAGAACTAAACAGAAATACACACTCAAACTTATAGATGGGGATATAAGGATATATGAAACAGCATATGTTGATCTTGATACCCCATATTTGAGTGGTAGATACTTAGCCGCGTTATTTGAGGATCCCGTCGCGGACATCATTATAGGGAATCTCGAACAACACGACAAAGTTAGAACTCATTACGGGAATGTTGTTACCCGCGCACAAGAAAAAAGAGATATGATTGGAGATATTCCTATGAAAACCATTATACAAACGGTCCCCAAGTTGTTAGATGGCTTCCATTTGCCCGCAGAACAAGAAAAGGATCCAAGTTTGAAAGTGTACTGGGAGAAAGCTAAAAGCAATTCAGTAGATACGACTAAACATGGTGAAATTAGCTTTGTAATCAGAGATAATATATTATATAGACTTTTCAAATATAACATTGGAGATAGAGTGGATAGGAAACTTGTAGTACCGGAATCGTGTCGTCAGATAGTTTTGGATACTGCTCACGAATCAGCCTTAGCAGGCCATATGTCCGTTAGAAGGACTCAGTACAGAATTTTTTCAGAATTCTTTTGGCCAAACATGAGCCGGGACATTACTCATTATGTCAAAACTTGCCCTATTTGTCAAAAGGCACGACCCCCCGGTAGTATTAAACCTATAGAGCTTGGCCAGATGGAAGTCATCGGTGAGCCTTTTCAAAAGGTCGCCATTGATATCGTAGGACCACTTCAGTTAAGTAGAAACAAAAACAGATATATACTGACTCTAATTGATTTAGCCACTAGGTGGCCGGAGGCAATCCCATTAAAATGTATAACTACTCAAGACATTCACGAAGCTCTGTTAACCATATTTGCTAGGATGGGGTTCCCTGAAATCATCTTATCTGATAACGGTCCACAGTTCTCGTCTGAGTTATATGATAAAGTCTGCGAACTTTTCAATATTAAGGTCCATAGGTCATCAATTTATCATCCACAATCCAACGGCATGGTAGAAAGATTTAACGGGACACTAAAACAAATGTTAAGGAAAGTATCAAATGACGAGCCAGAAAACTGGGATAGATTTTTGCCGGCTATTCTCTTTGCGTATAGGGAGGTCCCCAATGAGACAACCTCATTCTCTCCTTATGAGCTCATGTTTGGGAGAAAGGTTAGAGGTCCTATGGCCATTCTAAAAACATTAATGACAAAAGAAGGCCTGACGGAAGAAAACAAAACCAGCTACCAATATGTAATTGACCTCAAAAATCGACTACAAACGGGGTTAGCTACGATTCAAGCCAACGCCAGGGTTAAGACAGAACAAAATAAACGTTACTATGACCGAAAGTCAGTTTCTAAAGACATAAACGTAGGGGATCTAGTCCTGGTATTAAAACCTAAAAAGGGAAATAAATTGACTTTGCATTTTGAAGGTCCGTTTGAAGTAACGAAGAAGTTATCAAAGTTTAACATCGAAATTAAAAAGGGACGTAAACATAAAGTGTACCACCTGAACAGAATAACTAAATACCATGACAGGGGTAAAGACATCCTTTTAGCAGACCGTGAAGACAATATAAGACATGGAGCGGTGGCAGCTGTTATTACAGAAGACACTGAAGAGTTTAATAGTGATGATAGAGAGATGACCCTTCCTACAGTTGACGTTGATGACCACACACAACTTGACATTGATAAAGACCTCAATGACAATCAACAACAGACTCTAAGAAATCTGATACAAGAGTTCAGACAAGTCATTTCAGATATTCCCGGTAGAACTACCGAAGGATCTCATAAAATAGAATTGCTAGACACAAGACCAATCGCCTTGAAACCGTACACCATTCCACTCCACATGGTAGATGTGTTAAAAGATGAAATCCAGAAAATGCTAGATTTAGATATAATAGAAGAGTCGAAGTCATCATATTCCTCCCCAATTATATTGGTTAAGAAAAAGGATGGCTCTGTGCGAACATGTGTCGATTATAGAAAGCTTAACGCTGTAACAAAAATGGTAGTGGAAGTTATGCCTAACCCAGAAAATCTTTTATCACAGTTACATGGGGCATGTTACTTTAGCAAATTAGATTTAACAAAAGGATACTGGCAAATACCGTTAGACATACATAGTAGGGAATACACTGCATTCCAAGGCCCATCCGGTTTATACCATTATAAATATATGCCGTTTGGATTAACCACCGCCCCAGCTACATTCAATAATATTATCAAAAAATTATTCAGGGGATAAGAAATGTCATCACTTACTATGACGACATCTGTATCTACACAGAAGACTGGGAAAAACACTTAGTTGTACTTCGTAAGGTTTTTACCATTTTAAAAGAAGCTGGATTTACCGTCAAACCCTCAAAATTAGAACTAGCAAAGAAATCTGTAGATTTTCTAGGACATACTGTAGGTGGAGGGGTGCTAAAACCTGATAAAGGAAATCTAGACAAAATACTAAAACTGACTCCCCCCAGAACAAAGAAACAAGTCAGAGGACTAGTGGGACTGATATCTTACTATAATAAGTTTATACCCAACTTTTCCACGCTGACAGCACCATTAACTGACCTGACAAAAAAGAGCAAATCTAACGACATTTCTTGGACTGTAGAATGCCAATTAGCCTTAGAGACGATCCAACAATACCTTACTAATGACCCCATACTGGTTCTACCCAACTATACGGAACAATTCATAGTTAGAACAGACGCTTCAACAAAAGGACTGGGGGCATGCCTTCTACAAAATAGAAACAATTTACTGCACCCAGTCAAATACATTAGTAGAAAACTGTTGGACAGAGAGACTCGTTACTCAACTATTGAGAGAGAATGCTTGGCCATAATTTGGGGCATCCAAAAACTAGCCTATTATCTAATGGGGGCGAGGTTTCTCTTGCAGTGTGACCATCAGGCTCTAAAATATCTTAAGACAGCTACCTTTGCAAATTCTAGAATTACTAGGTGGGCCTTAATTTTACAAGAATTTAACTTTGACGTTCAATACATTAAAGGCCCGGACAACATAATCGCTGATTTTCTCTCTAGACAAGAGTAGATTTGCTGGGCTTTCGGCCTTTAAATAATTAATTCACTATGCCTCATTTTCTTTTATGTTTGTTCTTTGCAACGTTTCTACTTTGTTTGATATGCCCAAATGATACTTCAATGAATTATTATTTCCATTATGTTCGTAAATGTATGACATGTGATTGCGAGACAGACGAAAGGGTGTGAATCTATAAATTTTAATCGAAATTAGGTAAACATATTATTGTTTAACAATGCTATTATTAATTGTATTTTTGTATTAATTTTACATGATTAGTTGTATAAGTTAATTTCTGTACTTTGGTTGAATTGGGATTCTGCACCTCACCTTTATATAGTTATAATGACGGTTTCATTCCTTAAATGAAACCTAAAAGGAAAGGAGGGGGATATGTCGAGGTGAGAATCCCTGACTGTGTGGCACTGAGGCGTGAGAGATAATGGATGACCAGTGAAGGATGAATGGGGAGGGGAGTGTAAGGTGGGGGGCTAGAAATGGGAGAGTGTGAAGCGGAGGTCAGTCAGTTAGTGCGGCCCTTCGGTGCAGGTATTCTTTGGCTAAGTTTGTTAGCAGAATCCTCGCACTGATGGTCTGATAGATGTAATCTTTTGGCTAATAAACCATTTATTAAATATAATAGTGCTTATTGTTCATGAGAGTTTGACTGCGTAATTGTTCACCACCAAACCCCTAGACAACGACGCCACTCACAATCAACGATTTGTGACAGGTGGTGGACTTAAGATATTCCAATAAACAAATGAGATCTGGAGCAGTAAAAACTAAATATTGTTAATTATTTGTGTAAATTCTTTCAATAGACCAGGACTTACAGTTAATCGGTTCCGGACTTTACCGAAATGGGTGATCCACGAATTAGATTTTTAAAATTTTATTTATAAACTCGATATTTTCGTAGTGATGCATAGAAAACGTGATCTATAATAAAATATCTTAATTCAACATTAATATAGCGTCGTGGCTTGAAGCAACATACTTTAGTCACCATTACATGCTCGTATATGATATCAGTCAGTATAAGTATAAGACAGAAGAAGACATATGCGACCACAGATCACCAAACGTTTTCTTACAATGGGACGAATAGCTGACAAAATGACGAGCATTGGTGGTAGAATCATTTTGAATACTTGCAGTAAGGGGCCGTCCATAAATGACGTCACGCACATAGGAGGAGGGGGGGTCCCCACATTTGTAACGATGTGTGACGAGGTGGAAGGGGTTGTTTCAGAAATGTGACGTCATATCAAAACTCGCAAATTTAAATAAAATTCCACTTAAATATTTGATTTCTTTCAATTTATTTAATGACCTTTTACATGGTTTCACACGATTTACGATATAAGACTAAGAGTTCAACCTTAAACTAAATACATACTCCACTGACAAAAAAAGTGATTTGCTCTTTTCAAATAGAAAATACAGCTTTTATTTTGGGGGGGGGGCAAAGCTTTGTGACGTCATATTGGAGGGGGGGGGGTCTAAGCTTTTTTGACGACGCGTGACGAGGGGAGGGGGGACACGGGGAGGGTGAGTGAAAAATCGGCCAAAATTGCGTGACGTAATTTATGGACGGCCCCTAAGGCAAAACGTAAACTCCTAGAAAAAACAACAACTAAGATAAACAGTCCGTGTTAAGTATGGGTGAGTGGAGTGTTATTCACACAAACAAACGTACACTAAAAAACACACAATACACCCACCCTCACGCACACTCACACAGATACACATACAAACAAAGACAAAAGGAAGACGAAGGCGAGTTTTTCTTTTCAACAAATGTACTTAAAGGTATTTAAAAAAACCGATTGAAGTGACCATGAAATACAATGAATAGTATTTCGCATAACCCATGTCCCATCTTGGGCTCGTTGGTCCGTGTGCAAAATGACAAACTCGTGTGCAAAATTGCACAGCGTCAACTTGTTGTGCAAATTTTAACGTCTCGAAAGCACAGATACGATATATATTATCCCTATCAAAATTTGCTGGGCGGTAATTCTAAACTGCTGCGCGGTATGGCTCAGATATCTGCAAGGCCGCGCAGGCACGCACATTAAAGTCAATAACATGATGCAAAAAAAAACAAAAAAAAACAACAAAAAACAATTGACGTTTCCATAAACAAGACTGACTAATAAGACTGGAAACCAGGGCTAATAAATAAATTACTGAAAGATTGGAAAACGTTGGTCAACATAAATAACAGGCCAAATACAAGTTACAGGTAAAACTTTCGTTACCGAGTTGAGACATGATGTTACGTCGATAAGTGTTAGTCATCAAATAAAGCGTTTACTTTTAATTTGTCATGATTTAGTGGCTGGCCCTACAAGTGTACAACAGACACCTTTCTAAGTACTTAAGTGTCCGACGTCCATTTTGACATTGTTACAACTGGTAATGATATTTATATCTATATTAATGGGATCCTTTTTTTTTACGAATAAATAATATGAAAAAATATATTAAATGAAACAAATCACGTGTCTAAATAAATCCGACATATACACGAATCTGGCGGATCATCGTTTAAGACTTAACACCTGAACGCCCGCCATTGTGTTGTAATTATGTCGGATGTTTGTGACTCTTGCAAAGAAGGCGTTTATTGATTCGTATAACATTACTCCTTTAGAGCAGTGCTTCTCAAAGTGGTGGTCTGGCCACCCACCGGCGGTCCGCAGAAGGTCTAAAAAAATGACAGAAAAAATTGTCAGTGCGGGGAAAATAGTGCGCCGGTCCCTGGTGCAATGGAAAAAAATTCCTGCTGGTCCGCCATACTAAAAAGTTTGAGAAGCACTGCTTTAGAGCATCCGCTTGCTATGTTGAATTGTATTTTTTCCTCTTCTTTTTTTTATTGTAGTAGTCAAATATAGTCGCTATTTTATTTAGTCTAAACATCGCGCCTTAATTTTCATTTTATTTGTCTTAGTATTGTAGCGTTGTCTCCTGCATCCTTTTTTGAAAATGAAAATCCTTCACCCGATTTCAATTAAGCTTTACGATTTACGAAATTAATTTACCACTAATAAATAGATAATTATATTTAAAGCTAAAAAAATTAAATATTATCCAATGGAATCCGCCATCCCAATCTGTCTGCCATCTAAATATAACTGTAGTCAAAATCTGACTGACTAATCCCCTCCCTTTTCCCCATTGTTTAATCTAATCCACTAATCACTCAAATTTCATTCTTCCACACGACATGGTGGATCTCTCCACTCTACACCTTCCACCACTTCTCACATCTAACGACCCAGCAGCACCCCTTCCCAATGTTGGGAGACCCATCTCTTGGGCCTCAATCAATAATATTAAATTTATTATCCTACAGCCAGCATCTGGGCCTCTCATCAGAAGGATACTGTTTTCATCTTCATCTAACACACACGAGACTGTGTCTAAAGGTTTGTCTCCATCTAGCGCAGATACGAGACTGTGTCTAAACGTTTGTCTTCATCTAACACACACGAGACTGTGTCTAAACGTTTGTCTTCATCTAACACACACGAGACTGTGTCTAAACGTTTGTCTTCATCTAACACACACGAGACTGTGTCTAAACGTCTGTCTTCATCTAACACACACGAGACTGTGTCTAAACGTTTGTCTTCATCTAACACACACACGGCTATTGTTACGGTCAGATGTTGTGGTGTGGGGATGACTACGCATAAATGGGGCTGTGAACACTTGTCCTCGTGGAACGGGGGGCGGGTGAACTCAAGGTACGTGCAAGTTGTAATGAATTGACAGGACCACGGTCAAAGGGAGACATGGTGATTGACCCAGGGGGCCAGTCAAAACCAGTCGGACAAGACGGGGGTATAATAGGGGTCACATTGTGTGTCGCTGGGATTGTTAAGTTGCCAAGTAGCAGACAGGTGAAAGACGTACGATAGAGTGTGGAGTTTGTGAACGTAGTCCAATCCGGTCAAGCTGGGCCGAGGACTCTGGATGGTATGACCATCAACTGTAAACTGCCAATTGTACTGTACCATAAATATGTTCAAAGCTTCTGGATGTCATTAAACTTATGTTGAAAGAAAACAACCCAGCGTTGCTAAGTCTTTTACCCGTCTACGTGGTAAATATCTGTGGCTAAGGGGGAACCTCAACCCCTAGACAACGACTCCGCCACAGTGGGGGCCCCGTCGAAAAACCATACCAAGATTTGTTTTTTGGATGTGAAGAATATTAATACTTCAAATGTGACAAATTTTTTCTTTTGTATATTGATGTATATATATCGTTATCATTTTGAGTAATAATAACCTTTGCTACCCTCGAAAGCGAGGTAGTATAGGACTAGACTCGTACGCAGGTACGAAAACCGGGTAGTTCCACAATGTAAATAAAACGATTCCTTATTATGTATTTGGGAATATACACCAGCTATTGTGAACTAATATTTTTTTGGAAGCTAGCATATTACTGGTGAAAATTCTGTATATAGTGCACATTGCAATTGTTTAATATTGTTAAAATAACTATATATTAATGAAATACCTGTGTGTGTAAGAATGGGATATATTATTAGTAGATCATGACACACCAAAACCTCAAGACCTGATGTTTATAAACTCGCGACATTCTTGCTAAGGTCGCTCGTGAGGAGGGGGGTGTTACGGTCAGATGTTGTGGTGTGGGGATGACTACGCATAAATGGGGCTGTGAACACTTGTCCTCGTGGAACGGGGGGCGGGTGAACTCAAGGTACGTGCAAGTTGTAATGAATTGACAGGACCACGGTCAAAGGGAGACATGGTGATTGACCCAGGGGCCAGTCAAAACCAGTCGGACAAGACGGGGGTATAATAGGGGTCACATTGTGTGTCGCTGGGAGATTGTTAAGTTGCCAAGTAGCAGACAGGTGAAAGACGTACGATAGAGTGTGGAGTTTGTGAACGTAGTCCAATCCGGTCAAGCTGGGCCGAGGACTCTGGATGGTATGACCATCAACTGTAAACTGCCAATTGTACTGTACCATAAATATGTTCAAAGCTTCTGGATGTCATTAAACTTATGTTGAAAGAAAACAACCCAGCGTTGCTAAGTCTTTTACCCGTCTACGTGGTAAATATCTGTGGCTAAGGGGGGAACCTCAACCCCTAGACAACGACTCCGCCACAGCTATGTCTAAAGGTTTNGTCTTCATCTAACACACACGAGACTGTGTCTAAACGTTTGTCTTCATCTAACACACACGCGACTGTGTCTAAACGTTTGCCACCAGCACCTTGGCGAATATATCAGAAATCAAAACTTTTAATATAATTACTTGGGCGGCTGGATAGCGAAGCCAATAGTGCGCTCGCCTCACAAGCTGAGGGCGTGGGACCTAGCCCACGTTATTGCCCCAATAAAAATGCTAAGAAAGTCCTCCGCTGACCTGGAAGGGAGATGGGCGCCCACCAAGGTCTACCAAGCCCCTTGTAAGTTCTAATGGAAACATTAGGACCCCATACGACCACCGGATATTGGGCTTAAAAAAACAAAAAAACAACAAACAAACAAAAAAACTTTGGCGAGTAAGTCAGACTGTCCATAAAGTACGTAACGCTCCAGAGGGGAGGGGTGTAAGAAAGTGTAACAGTTTGTGACAGGGGGGAGGGGGGTCCGGACCATGTGTGACGTCTCGGTGTTTTAAATTAAATTTTAATTATTTTGTTAATAATAAAAAAACAACATTTTTGTTCCAAAGTGTGACGTACTTTGTTCCAAGATTTGTGACAGTGGGGAGGGGGGGGGAGTTAAAAATTGTCAAAAATAGCGTGACGTACTTTATGGACGGCCCCTAACCTCAGCTAACAGCACCCATGGAGAGACAGTGTCATATAGTGAAACTTTTGAGAAAGTCAGCAAGAAAGTCACGAATAATGTCTTTTCCTAACCAAAATAAATTGAATGTCTGTAGAATTTATTTGATCAATGTGTTGTTCTTTTTATCATGTTCAGACCCACGTAAAAAGAACCACAAAATGAGAAGGAAAAAAAAAGGACAGATTGATAGACGGATAAATGAAATATTTAGATTCTGGATCGACACATTATTAGAATGATCTACAAAAGATCATTTCATGAATTTTTATACCTCTCGGCGTTAGAATTTAAAATAATTCAACTAAAACAGATCAGACTAATTGTTTGCTAATTTTTGTAACTCATCATTTCCAAGATTAAGTCTTGCATTGTGTGTGTGTGTGTGTGTGTTTCTCTTCAGCCTTTGTAAGATAACAATGCCTTTGAGATGCGTCACGTGCCTTAGCCGGAAGCGACATAATACGCAGTGATCCGAAAATATCCTTGAATGCTCACGACAATTTCCTATTATTGGTAATTTGTAGACGGCTTGCAGGGCGTCTCAAAGTGTTTCCAGAAAAGTTGATAAACTCGTTATAGCACTAACAAGGCAAACGAAACCGGCAAATCCTCTTGCTATAGCTGTGAGTTTTAACGTTACTTCACGTTTAACATAACTGCGGCCACTGACAATGTTGTTTTTAACACATATATATATTTATATAAAAACCCAATTCACTTTTACCACAAGCTAAAGGCCAACATACTGACGTCAATGTTAAAATGAATACGTTCCTAAAACATTTTTTACGGGACCCGCTTTTGCTTTGAGTTTAATTTTATCGGCTGCTGTCTGTGGGTTGCACGGGGCCGCAAATGATCAGTCTTATTTCAGGATCCCCTACCCCCCCCCCACCCCGGTTGTGTTTTAGTTGGTGGCAATTGTTCAATGATTCACAGCAGGTAGAAGTTTAACCTTTATCTGCTCTTTGTTACAATATAAACTAGAACAATTTGTTCTTGTGGGTCGAACAGGTCATTTATTTATTTATTTTTTGCGGAGCATGTTATTTGTTCTTTTTGGTAAAACATGTCATTCCTTCTTTTGGGTCAAAAAGGTCATTAGCTCTTTTTTGTGTCGAACGGGTCATTTGTTCTGTCACCATCGGCAGACTGTGATCTTTGTTTAAAAATGGCCATTGCAGATTCCATTATAGTTTAGTTAAAGGCATAGAAGATTAGAGGCGGATTTCTCATATCTCCTAAAGGAGGGTGACTGTTATTGTGCCCATCTACAATTCAGTGTCACCCACGGGATGAGGAACGAAACCATCATCAATGTTATCTTGTACCATCTAAAACTAAAACTAAAAACAAACCAAACCCAGCTCCAAAAAAAAAGACACACATGAACAAATTACTGAAAAAAAACAAACAACTATATCCCTTTATGCTATATGGCATCCGTCTGTTTTCAAGGGACGATGGCTTTGACACCCCTTTTCCACCTTTCTCCTGGCTCTTCTCTCTTCACTGCTATATCCCCTTAATAATATTGGTTAAAAATGTGGTTTCCGAGAGAAAAATTAATTAGCAGGCGACTCTTCATATTTATGATTTGCTCTTACTGTTTTAGAAGGGGAGCCACTGGTTGGCTACTCGGACATTTTACACTGATGACTTACAACTTGACTCATGTACGTCATTTTAAAGCAGCACAGTTAATTAAGTGTCACGTGTCACCCGTTCAACCTACGACCAGCCTTCAACCTAGATCTGAAATTGCGGGGACATTTGAAGTTCTATAATATGTTCGCTGTACCAATATAGATAATATGTTCCTGGTACCACTAAAGGTAATGTTGTGTTCCCGGTACCGTAATAGATAATATGTTCCCGATGTCACTGTAGATAATTATATGTTCCCGTTACCGTTATAGATAATATGTTCCCGGTACTACTATAGATAATATGTCCAAGTTAACAATATACTTATATGTAGTGTGTTTCAGACGCCATCAAAGTTATTCTAAACAATGCAGTTGCCACGAGAGATATTAAGTTTCAGTTACCGCTAGAAACTTTGACACTATCAACAGTAAAAATTCGACTAAAAATGTAAAGCTAAACACAAACCATGTATAAACGCAGTGTGCAATAATTTTATGTTTAGAAGATTGCATGTTTCACGTACCACTAGACATAACATGTTCTAGCTACCAATTTAGAACGAATGTTCTGGTTCTCACTATAGATCTTATGTTTCATTAACAACTAAGCATGATCCAAAGACTATTACTTGTGTTCCAGTAACAATTGAAAGATTCCAGTTAATATTTACACGGGTTTCAGGGAAAATTACATGAGTTCCATTCTTTGAGCACTTTTTATTGACGTTCAACAAATATAACTTTCGGGCTTTCACTATTTTTTTTACCAATGTCCAGAGGGGACCCGTTGAAAAAATAGCGGTGATAATAAAAACAACAACAAATGTATGTCCCTTCTTATATATTTAATAAGGCGCGCCTCTGTTACTGCTCACCAGCGACACACATCACGTCTGACATTTCGGGAAGCTCGTCAAAAGTGTAATTTTCGACACACAAAAAAACTGCTCAAAGCGATTTAGTGAGCTGGACAAAACTGGGCAAGGTGCATCTGTCGCCAGCCATTATGGATATTAACGGTGAAATCCGCTAAAAATGTTGTAGACAATTTATGTCGGTTGTAACGTCACACGGATCCCCGCTCCGCCCCCCACTTCAAACACACACACACACACCAAAAGGTTGATGCAAGCAGTCTCGTTCATTCAATAAAATAGATTACACGCTATAGGGCATCTGTTGGCATAGCAACAATGAGTTGATTCCTTAGAAAATACTTTAACAGAAGGCAAGCAAGAACGAAAAAAAGAATTAATGAGTGGTAGCAAATAAAAGTATCCTCCTTTTAAAAAAAACGGACGTGTTTTTGATGTATATGTCGTGTTACACGGATCATTCGTTTAAAAAATACCCCACATCACTGGTTAATGTGTGTACTTTGGAGTACGATTAAAGAACGGACCGAACGTATATAGATACGGTTCAATTACTTGTGAGAAACATTGGCGTTGGGTCTGGTCTGTTTTAAATAAAATTGTAGTTTTTAGTGTACTTTTCAACATACGCACTAATATCGCCAATACTGTCTCCTTATTCGGTCATTTCTGTGACGTCACTTCAAATCCAAAGTTTTGCTAAAATGACATCAGAGTCACCGGTATGATGAGCATGTTTTATAACGAAAATGAAAATAAGATGCTAAACCCACGTTTGTATTTGCTTGCATAATCTCAAACACAAATTATTTTTTTTTAACCTTTAACTTTAAGGGCGCTGCTTAACTAACGAATACATAAATCTTTTCTTTTTTTACAGCCAATGTACAAAAAATGGGTTGTAACTGATATCACGATTTATCCTTATCTTCAGGTAAAGTGAAACTCCACAATATTGAGTCGACGTCTCATTGGACGTTTTGTGTGTTTTGTGTAAGTTTTATATATATATTTCTTTATTAACGACAGCGATCCTTATGCAAGATTAGCGCATTGTCATAGAACTAATTTATTTTCAATGAGTCTTATATATTTAAGGGTTGCATTTCTTTTCTGTCCCGGCTGAAGATCTGACGTTGTATTGTAAGCATGACTTTGGTTTATGGATCAACTAATTGGCCCACATCATTGAGCGGGCAAACCTCTTGGCTGCATCAGTGGGCCGTGAAATGTCAAAGGACGGCACCTTTAGAAATTCAGCCTCATTTTAAGCACATAACAGTCGACTTCAACTAACAAAATGTTTTCTTTCGAATTAGCTGTAAAGCCCCGTAGGGGCTGCGTATGGCCCGCAGTTTGTCCCTAATTGGTTCTCAGTCATCGTTATAGACTATATTTAAAAGTACATTAGGTTGTATACTTTAAACGCATAATTTAATATTTTTTTACAATCCATTATTTATTTTTTAAAATTTTGCTTCTAATTCGCACACTGATCTGATTCTGCAGATGCGCCGCGCCGTGACACATTGTCTACTGCAGTGCTTCTCAAAGTGGTGGTCCGCGGACCGCTGCCGGTCCGCAGAAGTTATAAAGAAAAGGACAGAAAAAATTGTCAGTGCAGGGAAAATAGTGCACCGGTCCCTGGTGCAATGGAAAAAATGCATGCCGGTCCGCCATACTAAAAAGTTTGAGAAGCACAGGTCTACTACGTCATTTTATAAATAGCTGGCTCCTATAATCCATAGTAAAAAAAAACAAAACAAAAAACAGATTTATTACGCCCACACGCCTCAATGACTTTTTTCTGTATCGGTCATTCTGTCATAGCCAATATCTTAATGAAGTTTGATAGTTCCAACCAGCACGTAATTTTTTTAAATGATCGCGTCCCTCTTTACAACATGGCCCAGATTTTCTGAAAAACATGCCTTTTTGAGAACCGCTGCACTTCACCACGTCCTCATTGAGTTTTTGAAAGGTCTGATTAATTGAACAAGTGAACTGATTAGTATTCTCCACCACGTTTTCCTTAGAGTCGCGACCCTCTCAAATAAAACATTCAAACAATGTTTTGTCTCATACGCCCCCGCCCTATTCTACACCAACTCTGTCCCCATCTCTACTTTTACTCACCACACACATATCTAAAAAAAAATAATAAAAAAAGTTTTTGTTCGAGATTTTCATGCGCACGTGGGCTTTGAGTAGACCCTTCGTGTCGCCAGCTTGCAAGGTGGGTGATACCGACTATCTACTCAATCGATATCGATCCCTCCATTCAGACCAGTTCCCGATTTCTGGTTACACGATATCGTTCTTTTTTTTCCCTCTCCCTCCTACTTCTTTCGTCTACAATGTACTCGCAATTTCTATTGGCGCCAGGTGACATGTAACATGTTACTCCACGCAGTCAAACTAATTTATCTGATTAGTATTAACACATATCGTCTAATCCACACGAAGGCACACACGTAGCAAAGCAAAGCCATGGCATAATAATAAAAAACCCGTAAAAAAACAAGTTTTTCACTATAAATCCTTTATGTACGAGACGTAACTAAAAGAATGTTCATTATAATACGCAGCGCAAGACCATCCAAAAATACAAATTTGTAGTCGTGTCGTAAAACATGTTTAATATAATGCGCACCGATCAGGAATATGTTTATAAAAGGTGTTGTCAATAAAATACGCACCTAATTGCGCGACAGGAAAGGATGTTCAATATAATGCGCACCCTTATACTCTATCTCAAAAAATAACATGATACATAGGAATAAATAAAATAATCTAAAAAATCAATAATTTAATTACGGTACATGCGATCGATCTGAAATTTTGATACATAGCTTTTATCATTGCCACCAAACTGCCTGCTAAATTTCAGCTCACTAGCATACGAGGAAGTGGGTTAAAAATCGATCCAAAGTTTTGGCGACAAGCAATCAAGGGTGCAGACATCACGAGTTAATATAAAGGATTTAAAAATCTGCTTGACGCTACTATAGATCTCATTGAGCTGGATATCTTAATTAATTTTTGTACACGTGAGCTTCATGTAATTTCATGACACACTTGTCCAAACAAATAAATATCTAAACTACTTAGGATTTTAAATATCCCAGAGTTATCATGAAGGTCCGAAAGTCCAAACTTTAATCGACCTCTTGGCGAGGACAATCCTTAGAAAAATATCCAGGATAGTACTGGATGATAATGATAGGAATATCCTAACAATGTGAGAAATGTACACGTTCTGCGTGCAACTTCCATTCATGCACTGGATGGCTGATAGAACTGCTACAATTAAAATGGGAAGGGTGGATTGTGCTGGAAGGACACCTAGAAAGAATTTCGGAGGGGGGGGTGAGAGTAATAAAATTTGCTGGACCAAGACTGTGATGGATTGAAGAAGACTTCTTGCCGATACATTTGTCGTATTGGTGCATCTATTTCTTTCTTATCCACGCCCATTTCACTCACTTTGTTTGAAGTTTTGTATATCAGACCTTAGCTTCCATGTGATATTATGCCGTCGATAACGAAGATACAAAGACACGAGGAAGTTGAGCTCATGGACCTCATCCTACCTTCCTCTCTACAAAATTATCACTTTCTAATTTCGCAGTTGAGTAAATAAAAGAATAATTTTGAAGAGTTAATGTTACATGTTTTTTGTGTGTGTGTTTTACACCAATTACATAGTTTTTTCTTTAATGCGGCGTCCCCGAAGGATCACAAACTTTTAGAACTTCAAGCCGTCGTTACACCTTTATTGTGTTCAGCTGGCATGTGTTACATAAGTTACTCGACATGAACGTGTTTTCATCTCGCTGTGAATTAAAGAATTGACTGGAGTCCATGCCGAGACCACACAATGTGCCTGTGTAATGGGGATGCAGCTGTCCCAAGTAAACAAGGTTCAGACCTTGATTGAGTGATTGTAGATACAAAAATGTGTTACTTTAAGGAGAGATTGTTGTCTGGAAGCATCTTCAAGCAGGCACACAATTTTTTAAAATCCCTTATATTAAATTCAAAATCTTGTATCTCTGTCTGTCGTCATCTCTGTCGTTCGTCGTCGGGCGGGAGTAAAAACAAAAGAAAAATATGACACACTTCCCGTGATACTATCGAGCTGAAATTTTGCACATAGACTCGTGTCACCAAACAATGCATCGTATCAAAATTTCAGATCGATCGAATGTACCGTAATTAAATTAATGCATTTTTAGTTTATCTCCATGTTTTTCTATGTAATTCAATGTCGCCGTTTGCTATTGTTCGCCTTCCACGTGCCACTTGAGTTCATGCCAGCCATCGACGTCTACACCTTTTCCCCGGTTTTAAAGCCAGGGGAGTTCAGTCAGTTTCAGTCTGTAAATGTTTGCCGCGCGATGCGTATCATATTGAACTTAATCAACACTTTTTAGTTATGTCTCATATATAAGAGATTTAGACTCAAAAACTTTGTTTTTACGGGGTTGTTTAATTTAAAGATTTCTGTGGAGGAAATGTGCGCAAATGTAACCGTGAGATGGTAGGGTTGGGATTCATGATAAATTCAGCCAGTAATTTCTTTCTGTTAAAAAAACCAAACAAATTGTTGCATTGTTTGTTGGGGACAAGCTGTCGATGAGTTTGTATCATTTGTTCGTCCTATTTCAGGCTCCTGCCCAGACCAGGGTTTGTTTATTTCCTTTATCGTAACATGATCGCAGCGTCCCGTATGATTGAATTTGAGATGGTTAGTCCGTTAGGTGGAGGGAAGGGATGGCGGCGGGCATGTCTTCATGGCGATCACTTACCATGCAGGAGGGAAACAAATATTTGGGTAGGATTAGCGGTTAAGGTCAGCACTGAGACAGCGGTAATCATGTTTTAATTGATCGAAGTCTAGAGGAACACAATCTGGCCAGTATATATTCAATACTCTTCTTTGGTAGCTGCAATGGAGTTTCATTACACAACACGAGTCAGCCGTATTGTTCTTTATCGCTGCTCCCAATGTAAGGCGTACTTTTCTACACACATTGTCCTTCATCGCTCTACACCCCATGTAAGGCGTACTTTTCTACGCACACTGTCTTTCATCGCTACTTCTAATATAAGTACGAATTGTACTACGTGCTTTGTTTCCCATCGCTACTCCTGCTGCAAACATCCCTGTCAACATGTTCAAATTAATTGTAACAACATGATTTTGCCCCCCCCCCTTATTTAAGGATAAGTCTTTGTACGTCCCTCTCCCCTCAGCTCCCAACTGTTCTCTCATCTCGATTCAATCCAATTCTGTTACAAGGCAACAGCATCAACACCCTGTACATTTACCAACAAACTTAATTTAAAATCTTTCTAATCTGGCTCCACAAATTGTAGTAGTCGCTTCGGCCCACCAACCCGGATTCGCTCTTTTCCCGTCACCGACTACCTTTGCCGTAATCGGTATCGCCTTCCCTCTGTTATATAAATATCGCAAAAGGCTTTGAATTTTCCTCTGCCAGGGAACGCGTTGGTTTTATAGCCCGGTCACTTCACTCGGCTACAGGCGGGGACTCGCGGGCTCTGTCTGTGGTCTTATCCACGGTAAGCGGACGGATTAATCGCCAAATGGAGGGTACGACCGACGGCTGAGGATATTGACGTATTTCTATCACTCTCCTCCTCCTCCTTCCTCCGTCCTCTTCGAAAGCGTGTGATTTAATTATTGAGTTTTGTTTGTTGTAGCACTTGAGAGGAGGGAAGCCATTGTTATCGCAAACAAATACATACCGCCGACGGTAAATCTATTGATTGTTACAAAGAGAAAAGAAAATTTATTAATGAAACGGTGAGACAATGACAATATTGACAAATCCGGACACTTTAGTATAGTGGCACAAGCGCGTGGATTTTTTTTTAAAAGTAACGTTTTAGATTCAATAGCCAATCGCGTGAACATCGCTGATGACTTTGTAAGATTCCATAAAGCGATGTTAGCGACGAGATATCGGTGGCAGACGTGTCTCTATTGATGGGTTAACATAAGAGATAGGCATCAAGGATATAGAAACCATATGGTTATTCATCTTCTCATCTGATGGCTGTAGCCGATGTAAAATAATAATAATAATTTTTTTATTAAAACAACACCCAACAGAAAAACGTGAAGATTCTTTCTATGGATTAAATAATTTTTTGGACAACTTGATCAGATTAGACAGACTACGTCAAGGTAAGTCTTTATATCTCTCATAGCCAGCATAATGAAAAGACACCTTTGTTATAGAAACCAATCGCCAAATTAAGCTACGGGCGATGAAAGATGACAATAATATGGTAGTTAAAATTTAGTTTTTATTTTGTTTGTTAGTGTGTTACGTCAGGAGTGGCAATGAATAACAATGGGTCTTGTAGAACAGTGCTTCTCAAAGTGGTGGCCCGCGGACCGGTGCCGCTCCGTGGGGCCATCCGCTGCCGGTCCGCGGAAGTTATCAAGAAAGGACAGAAAAGTATAATTATAATACCTCATTAGCAACCATTAATGCTAACCCAATAGAATTTTTAAAGTTTTCGTTAATAAGCACTTACAATGAAACAAATGAAATAAAGTAAATAACATTTCGCTAAAACGTCAGTACATTGGAAAATAGTTTACCGATACCTGGTGCAATGAAACAATTCCTGCCGGTCCGCCATACTAAAAAGTTTGAGAAGCACTGTTGTAGAAAGGGAAGCAGTGAAGAAAAGAATACATATTTAAAAAAAAAGTTTCGAAAGCAACATTATCCTCGGAAAATAATTTAATAAATGGTGATGATAGAGAATTTTTTTTAAAGTGTTTGTTGCAACAAGAAAATAGCTACACGTTTTTTTTCTCTTCAGTTGTGCCATTAAAGCGATACTTTTGGCGCCTTTATTATCAGGGTGATACATGCACCCTCTCGTACTTGTGTCAATTGCTCGTCAAATGTTCAACAGGATCTCTATTTTACAATCAAATTGTAGTAGTGCTCAACAGGATCTCTATTTTTAGCCAAATTATAGTAGTGTTCAACAAAATCTATAATTTACAGACACATTGAAAAAGTGTTAAAAGGGATCGCTATTTTACAGTCAAATCGAACAAGATATTCATCAGAGGTTTCTTGCCACACTCCAAACTTTACAAGGTTTTAAATGAGAGAACACACTTATCTTGACTGTGCCTCGCGAGCCGCATGCGGCTCTTCTGTGTTCACATTGCGGCTCGCGTGCAATTTATGAAATTTATGTTACGAGGATTACTGGAAGATTTCCAAGACAGGTTCAATGACCCATTGTGCTTCAATGCGGCCCTCAACAATTTTTTAAAAATATTTTTAAAATGGCTCTCAGATGCTACATGTCTGGGCCGTCAATGGTCAAACCCTTTTAAAGTTGGTTATGGGGCATTGTTCTGTCGAAGTTTGATTCCCTCCACCCTGTTGTTGGCGACTCAGTCTCCACTGGCCTGCTTGTACTGAACAACACTACACCTTCACTTCTTGTTATTTCTAATAAAACAATTAATTTGAGCAATGATATCAGAACAAATCATTTGATAGAAGAAGACTTTGACACAATGAATGCATTGAGTCGATCCCTGTTGGCGCTGGTCTACCATCTGTTATCCAAACTTCTCTTTCCCCGGGCAAATCGGGAGGTGGCAGGTGGCTTTTGTGTCTATATGTATGTTGAACAACACAGTCGTTTCGATCGCAGTAATTGTTCTTCAACAATTGTCTTCACTCTCAACTAAACTGTTAGAATAGATTGCGCACGTTTGTATAGATTTCCAAAGTTTCAATTTGACAATGGTATTACTGTGAAGCTAGAGATGGAAAAAAGATTTGATATCGACGAGGATTTTTGGAGAAAAATAAAAATTGCAGTAATCCCTCGTTTATCGCGGAAGATAGGTTCCGAGGCCGACATCTATAACAGGATTCCCATAGAAATTACAGTAATCCCTCGTTTATCGCGGAAGATAGGTTCCGAGGCCGACCTCTGTAACAGGATTCCCATAGAAATTACAGTAATCCCTCGTTTATCGCGGAAGATAGGTTCCGAGGCCGACCTCTGTAACAGGATTCCCGCGAAGTAGAGACACCAACTGTTACTGTCAAACAATATTAAAGTCGGTAGATAAGCTTACAGTAGCCGTATACCGAAGTACACGTAGTTATATATGACGTGATGATGGAGATGAAAATGATGTGCAATACAAATGATGACCATGAAGGTCATGATGACCATGAAGGTCATGAGGACCATGAAGGTCATGATGACTTTTACTGCGCAGCCGATGATTGTATTTTACGTCTCTTTAGATGGCGGTGCCGTTTCCCGGGGCGCCTCCTATAATACTAAAATACTTTTAAAAACCCGCAAAGTAGTAGTGAACCGCGAAGTAGCGAGGGATTACTGTAGTACTATTTTATGATTTTCTTTCGCCAGTGAGAGGGAGAAAGAAATAAAGTAGACTCAATAGGGATGAAAAATGCGATGTGGTTATAGATGCTAGAGATAGGTGGAGAAGAGGGGGATGCGGGTTAATCAATATAGGGATAGGGAGAGAGAGGGAGAGAGAGGGAGAGGGAGAAAGGGGGAGGGAGAGGGGAGGGAGAGAGAGGGAGAGAGAGAGAGAGAGAGATAGAGAGATAAAGAGATAGAGAGAGAGATGAGAGAGAGAGGGGGGTGAGGATATCGTTGAGAGAGAAACTGGAAAAAGGAGAAGTATAAAATAATTTGAAGAACTTTTCTATGGGATTCATTATCTATTAAAAAAAAACAAGTATCAAACTTATCTTATCTGTTTACAGACGCTCCTTCTATACAGAAGATTATTGCGTCCTACGCTTATCTGTGGTTTGTGTTTAGTCTTGCATTTTTATTAGAGATTTAAATGTTGATAAAGTGTTGGTTTTCCTGGATTCTTCAGGCAACCCATTCCACGCCCGAATTCCGGACGGGAAGAAGGAAAACTTGTATGTGTTTGTTCTTGCATACGGAATAAGAAAGGTGTTTTTATCCCTATGTCTATCTGAGGGTTGTATTAAATTATCTTTGTGTTGTATTTCTAAATTAGAACTAATATTTAAGAAGTCATTACATCCAAATGATATTTAAAGGACTATTAATTTTATGCTCAAACAATTTCTGTGTATAGCTCCGTGTTTCTCAAAGTGGGCGCTACCGCCCCCTTGTGGGCTTTGAAGCGATCCAGAGGGGCGGTGAAGGCCACGGGTCAATTTGGTGGGCGGTGAATAACTGTAAGGGGGGCAGTGAAAGCATAAAAAAGGAAGAGAAGATTTAGAAAAAAATATGATTTATGTTTTCTGCTCATAAGGTTCTATTTTTCTTTTAAAAAAATCGTTTTGGAAATTGGTTTGGTTACCGCATTTGCATTTAGTTTTTTTTTATTTTTAAAAATGTGCAATTGCGCACTTTCAGACTGCAAGAACATCTATATATAATTCTCTTCGTGGTCGGACCCTGCGAGACACCAAGCTGCAAGTATGTTCAACAGATACTAATTTTAGAAAGCAGCGCACCAAATTACTGCACCAAAAGGTGTGCAAATTAAATATGCGCTGTAAAAAAAAATTATATGACGTCATTGTTTTCGCTGATCTTTTAATTTTGTAAAAAGGGAACAATGTAAAAAGTTATAAAATACTTTGTGTACATTTCAGAAAGTTTAATATTTCGTATAGATCAAACAAGGACAAGTTAGTTGGGATTTTGAAAAAGGTGGGCGTCGTAGGCGCCCTAAAAAGTGCATTGTTTCAAAATAAATAGATTTCAGCTGAACACTTCCGTCATTTTTTACGGGTGATACGCCGCGGGTCCCTCCAGAGTTCATTCTTTTCATTCACTCACAGTCGTTTGCCCAAACTGACAACCGTGTCTCTCAGGAAGTCTTCACCCGTCACTAAATCATTAGCTGCGTATGCTACGCCGCGGGTCAGCTAGTTTGAAATAAAATTAACGGGGATTAAAAAGATAAGGATTTATATAATTTTCAAATACTAAAATACATATTTATCAAACAACTGACTTTGACAAAACTCTTTTCAACAGCAACCACATTAGATGGCAATGGCTTGCTAGCTTCTTACAATTTTGTGTTATTGATTGCCAAATCGGATAAATCTCATACTATTGGCAACGAACAAATAATACCGGCTATATGTGAATTAATACGGACTGTGATGCATAGCAAGCATCTGATATTATCAAGAAAAATGCGTTTAGCAATAATACAGTTCAAATCAGAACTGATGAAAAGGCTCAAGGTGTTGAAGATACATTGTGTAGCTATTTAAAACATCTCTGTTTTCTATTCAACTAAAGCTGTCAACTTTGCCAGGAAATGAAGCTTTACTTTTGCAATAAGTGCGGTTCACAAAAGAAGAACATATTATCTAAGAACTATTATTTGATAAATATGTGTAAACTTATTTCAAAAAGTAGTTACAAATAATGAATTTAGTTTTAAATTCAAACGCTTCTATTTAAAATTCTGACTGGAAAAGGAGATCCAGAAGTATGGGCTGTAAGTGGAAAGGACATTCAGTGCGGTAACTAACTTTTAAAAAAAATGCAAATAGTCAATCGCGGTTACTTAAGGTTACTGCTGACGAAAATAAAGCCAAGGATTTCTAAATTGGTAGCAGCAAACCAGGTTCATCGTCTCATTTATATGATTTCGAATTTGTGTGTGTGTGTTGAACTATTATTGAATTGTGGAACCAGGTTACTGGTTATTATTCGCATGAATGCATTCAAATTGCCGTCTGTCAACATCGATCTGTTCTTAGACTTATTTATTTTCATACAAGAAAAAGCTTGTTCACAGATGTATGTGGACCCAAATAGTGGCAAAAGTTTCGACAGCAAAGTTTTTTAAAGTGTGGAAACACTGCACCTAGCAAAAGTAAATAAATAATAATAAAATAAATAAAACTCAAGCAGAAAAACTAACTTGAACTTCTCCTTCAGGTCATAATCTGCTTTTAGGTTAAGCAGTTCTAACAGTATATCCTCTGGGGCTTAATCAGCTTCTGCACTAAATTGCGAACTGGGGATATTGAAGAGCGGTTCCAGGTTCTTGTCGTCTTGGAACCTCCTTTCAAATTCCATAGCAAAGGCATCCAACTGAGCCTTGCATTTGTCAGCCATTTTACAAGAAACCGTTTTATGTTTCAGCAAAGGGAAATGGCAAAACCTGTTTTCAACTGCTTGCCTGGAGAACAGGGAGAGTTTTGTCGGAAATGATTTGACATACACATAAATTTAATGTGCAAACAAGCCATTGCCCTGAATTTTGACATTCAGTTCATTCAAATTTTCCATAATGTTAATGGCAAGCATGAAGTCTGACTTCTACTCTTCATTTAACTATGAAAGTAACGAAATCACAAACAGAACCCTTCATCTCCAGCAACATAACTATTTCTTCATCATCGCCTCAATAACTTGCCCAGGCTCAGCCTGCGGACACTGTCAGGATAATATAATATTCAAATCTTCAAACGGTGCTTTTAACACCTTTAAGTTCCCTGGCTTTTACAAAGTTTATCATACCACAACTGCTTGAAATTCAACACAGCCTTACACAGACTTTCATGATGGTTGCCACAGTGGAGAGGTAAGAGTGTGTGGTCAGGCTGATATTCTTTAATTTTATTGCTCATACTACTTTTTCCCAGTAAAAGCTCGCGCTCCATCGGTTATTACACTGGCCATATTCTTCCACACCACTCAGTTTATTTCAACACAGTTCTCTACAGTATTGAATAAATCCTGGCCTGTAGTTGTGTCTTTGAGTGCCTCAACACAGAGTAATTCCTCGTTAAGCTCGAAACGAGGATGTATTCCCCATATAAATACCAAAAATGTGCTGTTCCTATACATTGGTACTTTAATCCAATGCAAGTGTAGCAAAAAAAAGTCTTTGCTTGCATCTCGAAGTTGGTGTATCAAATTGTCCATTTTTTTCAAAAACGTCTGACTAAAGTTCCCTTGATAAGAAAATGGTGTCAAATTATGTTTTCTGTTCTGGACACATAACGCTTGCTGCATATGTCAAGCATTTCTTGATAAATTCACTTTCAGAAAAAGCTTGTTCCGCTTTACATCTTATGAGATATCTCCAAACTGGCTTCGGTAGCAGCATCTTGTATTTAAGACTTTTGGTGAAAACATGTTACTGCTTCTTTAAATTATTAACAAACTTCTTGCATTTCCTTTTTCTTTCATGGTTCGTTAAATTGTGCCCGAAACACAAATGTTTTTTTTGGTGGTATCTTTTTAAGTCGCACTCATTAAAGACGCTCACACACTCACTGCACAGCAAGCAGGCTGCTTTTCTCCCAACGCTCGTGAAGCAATATTTAACAGTTAATTCATCATTTAAAAAAAATTCGTCATCAATCTTACTTTCTTTGGTAGCACTCATTGTTAAATCAACGTCTATTTGCTTTTAAATCAGACATTTTCAAAACTGTTTGAAATGTAAATCGTAGACAAAAGCCAATTCCGGTTGAGACTGAAATGTAGTTTCGAACAAGTATGTTAAAAATTAATGACTAATGATTCTGAAGCCATAAAACCGATTATATATCTCTAGATTCGAATCAAATGCTGGGAATAAAATTTCAAAAATATATCAAAATTTCTAAGCAAAGAAAAGTAACATGTCACAAGATCGCTACATGTACATGCCTACAGGCCGCATAATATACTCTGACTGGCCGCATGTGGCCCGTGATAGTAGTTTTCCTATCCCTGTGTTTAGAATATTTTTTTTTAAAATCGGGGGGGAGGGGCGCTGAGTAATATTTTTACTGGAAAGTGGGCGGTAGGCCAAAAAAGTTTGAGAACCACTGTATAGCACCAACAACATTACATCGATTCTCAGTTGTGACGGGCTTTTGGCCAATCACTTCTCTGATGCTAACACGTCATTTTATTTTATTTATTTTATTTTGTACATTTACTACAGCGCAGTACACAGGCTTACAGCTGGGGCTCCCTGCACTTTACAAACATTACCAACAACTTTACAAAGGGTGTCGCCCATTAAGTACGTCACGCTGTTTTTGACAATTTTTGACTCCCCCCTCCCTCTGTCACAAACTGTCACAAATCTCGGAACACCCCCCTCCCCCTAAAGTACGTCACACTTTCGATCAAAAATGTGTTTTTTATTAACAAAATAATTAAAATTTAATATAAAACACAGTGACGTCACACATCGCCGGAACTCCCCCTCTCCCCTGTCACAAACTGTCACACTTTCTTACACCCCCTCCCCCTTTCTGGAGCGTGACGTACTTTATGGACGGCCCCAAACGACATTGCAATCCCCTTAACCCTCATCAATATACACTACATTATGTACAAATGTCAAGACATGGACGTTTATCAGTCATAGATTGGTAGCCACATCAATTCTCGGCTGCAAAATAAACAATATAACGTCGACGCTCAGGTGTAACATACAGTAAAAATGTTACATCATTTCTCGTGTATAAATAATACTTCGACCCCCGAGAATATTTCCTGCAGCGATATATTTAACAGGTAAGGCACGTAAATGATACACCGATTACGGTATAGATTGAACATCATCAGCTTTTAATTACAATGAAGCTTTGCTAGTGTACGAATAGCCAACGGGGTAGCTGTTATGATGATAATTACATCCTCACAAGAGAATGAGGCATTTGCAGAGGCGTAACAACGACTTGGCATCGGGGCAGTTGCCAAGGGTGCTGAGGGCTGATTCGTCAAAAATCAATTTATTCTGTATAGTTTATTATTTTCCCTATTTCTCAAGGGCGCCAAAAATGAATTAGCCAAGGGCGCGGAAACCCCTGTTACGCTTCTGGGCCTTTGGGTAACAAAATTTGTGAAAGTAGACATTTATAACATGAAACATATTCTGCATCTCTCTGCCAATATTAGACCATATATATAAATAGGAAACCCTCTTTAAGATCTCCTTTTTATTGTCATAAAATATATCTAAACACGAAATCTTGTCTGTATCTCTCTTTAATTGTTTCACTATACATATAAATAAGAAAACCCCTCTGTATCTCTCTGTCATTGTCTCACTATAGATATAAATATGAAATCTTCTCTGTATCTCTCTGTCATTGTCTCACTATAGATATAAATATGAAATCTTCTCTGTATCTCTCTGTCATTGCTTCACTATAGATATAAATATGAAATCTTCTCTGTATCTCTCTGTCATTGCTTCACTATAGATATAAATACGAAACCTTCTCTGCATGTCTCTGTTATTGTTCCACGATCAATACCAGCTTTCGTCATCAGGGTGTTGACACACAAATCTGACCAACAATAAGATGTTTGCACAGCTTCGATGGTTTCAATTGCTGTTGAGCCTAAACTTGCAGCTTACTGTCATAAGAAGGTTCTCAACCCATCTTGAGCTTGTATACCATCTTACAGATTACAGTTGTAGGGCGGTTCTCAGCTCATCTTGAGCATGTCTACCATCTTATAGATGACTGTTGTAAGGCGGTTCTCAGCTCATCTTGAGCATGTCTAACATCTTATAGAAGACTGCTGTAAGGCGGTTCTCAGCCATTCTTGAGCTTGTATACCATATTACGGATGACTGTTTTAAAGGCGTTTCTAAACCTATCTGATGGCTTTATTTCACATTAATGTCATTAGTCGCTTCTAAACGTGTCTAAATGGTATATATAACTTCAAAAGAGTATTTTGCCACCGATTTTAGCTTGCTGTTATATCTGACCATCTTTGGGCGTTGCTTAAACTCTCCTTTACATGCACGAAATAAATGAATAGTGTTTTAAAAGAGTGAAATATGATTTCAAAATTTCAAAATCGTAATGAAGTAGCCTACTAATGTATCAAAGCAATTAGATGGAGACGTTTTTGTATTGCATTTTACGTACATATTCATATTCAGCGAAAAGTACATACATTTTAACCTAGGTGAAAAAAAATCAGCTATTGTTCAAAGCGCCTCCCGCAACACCGCCCCCCCCCCAAAAAAAATAATTAAAAAAATAAAATAAACAAATATAAATAAATTAAAAATTGAAAAAAAAATATTAAAAAAATATTCTCTGAATGGTAATATCCCGAATTAGTTGTAAATAATTTAGATTCAGTATTCCTTTGGCGGGGTTTTATTTAATTTTCACAGATTGCCCCCCCCCCAATAAAATAAAATAAAATACAAATAAATATATATACATTTATAGCCTGGCTCTAACTTAAAAGGAAATAATTCGTTCTGATCCCTCTGGCATTATGTATCCGAAATAAAGTTAATGGGATAAGCCAAAATTAGGTATCTGTAATGTGTAAAAAAGACATTGGAATCTTTCGTCCAGTTTTTAAGTATTTTTGTTTCAACCGCATTCTTCTATAAACAGATCTTCAAGTCAACTTGTGTTTATTTATTTAATTAACACATGATTTGTTGTTTTTCTCGGTTTAACACCAAACGTTTGCGATTTATTTATCAACCAAGATCACAAAAGTCCCATAAAGTTTATGTGTTGGATTTGTCAGGTATTACTTTTTTCGCAGAAGCTTTTCTGTTATTCTAAGCTTTAAAAAAAGAGTACTCTCGTATATGCTTGCTATAAAATGAAGGAATAGCTTCCATTTGGGGAACCATTATGAAGCGGTATAATTTTGAAAATTGGATAAATATAGAATTTGAAATTATATTAGAAACTGAATAAACGAACAATCAATTCTGAAATTATTGGTCAAAAGCCTTCTTTAGGTATCAGGACAAGCAACGTTAAAAACAATCCTTATATAATAAAAGGCAATTTTCTGTCCGGTCATCGATAGCGATTGGTCCCTCAAACACACTTGACTCCTACAGTCAATCATTTTGAATACGTTTACGCGGATGTTCAAAACGAGCTATTTTTGGTGAAGTATTTCTTCCAAGACTTTATTTTGATTTATGCGCGTTGGCATTTATAATCAAAAGCTCTGTTTTTAACGAGTTATTTATTTTAACTATAATGAATAGTATTTTTGACGTGATGCACATGTATGTCGGTCGAGACGGCTGTTGGAGGGGAGTTACAACATGCCACCGAACGGTGGCGGAACGTCCTTGGACGGGCTTTGTTGCTCGTAACAATTAAAATAATACAGTTACGTCACAGAGACTTGCAAAATTTTAGAGTGCTAGAATGAAACAAACAAAGTATTATAAGGATAGTTTATTAAGCGCTACGCACAATTTGCATGTGTTAAAATAAAAAGATGACTTGAACTTGTAAGTATGACTAATGTGCTCGCTAAATCTATCAGTCAAGCCTCATCCAGTCCCACTGATGGAAGCGGAAGCTGTTAGTATGACAACTGACACACCAGATGCCATTGGGCTTTTCTGTGTTTGAAACTTTGACCATAAAACTTGCAAATGCTATGAATGATTTATGAATGTGTTGTCTTCTAACCAATACCTTGTGTAATTAATATAAAAAACCCACACAATTATTATCAGTTCAAATTAATCCATTTCACTCCCAAGCTGTGTCATGGCACGGAAACGAACATTTAAAACACTATATAGTATTGGTGGGTATTTATCGGCCAGAAATGCCTGGTGATTTGTGCTCATTCTAAGTATGCTAAATGGTAATTTTGATCAAATTAAATTAAGAATTGATTTATCAACTCTCATACCTAAAAAGTTCAAAATGAATCAACATGTGTGGTGGTTATAATAAAAAATCAATAATAATAATGATGATAATTATAATAAAGCTTATTTCAAATAAACTAAAATTCAATACTTAACAGGCAACATCCAAATATCTATAGTCTATAGAAATCTGAAGATTTTAAACTCGTTTTTTCTTCTTAAAAAGGTCATAATCTTAGATACGTTTCTCCCTCTTAAATTGTCGACGCCGTCTCTTGCACAAAAGATATCAGCGAAATTCAGCATGCTGCATTCAATTGATTTCTTGGCAGATATAACAAACCCCAGTAAATTAACCCCCGCCTTATTTTATTTTAAAAGGCAGCTATTTTCTCCTCGACGGCCACGCCCACTGTTCGTGTCATGCATTGAAATTCCAATTTGACATTTCCCTTTCGTCAGGACTTGTTGCCCGTTCGACTGCAATTTTTTTATTAAAAAAAAACAAAACCCACCTCTGAATATTCTTTCCCCACCTTTTTTGACGTCATCGATTTTTGCGCTCATTTTAAATTTTTTGTTCAGGTATACTGACACCGGTAATTTTTTTGTGTGCGCGATAAACGAGTCCCCGGCGAGATCAGACTTCAACAGATATGTCAGGGGCCCCCGAGTAGCACGCTCTCACATTGTTTACTCTGTGGTTTACCCATGATAGATACTGCTGCTCACTCACAGCTGGCTCGAGTCGGATACAAGAAATTGATCTTAGTTTGACGTTTTTTTTCCCTCTCTCCTTGTCTCCCCCCTTTTTATTATTTTTGGCGTCTACAATGTGAATCAAGAAAGAAAGAAAGGTTATATACGAGCTCAGTAACACGGGGTTTATGGTGAAAGTATGCGTGGATACGTTTTAAAAAAAAGAGATAGAGATAATACCGTGGTTCAAGAGTAACATGAGATAACAACAAGCTGGGGCGGGATCAGTAAAGAAAGGTTTATAAAAAAAATGGATAAATTTATGCCTTTTTAAATATTATTTTCATATTTGACTTGCATGGGGAAGTGGTAGTGGGTGGGGGGGGGGAATAAAAAAAAAGAAGATGAACAAATAAATAAAATAGTTTAATGCAAAGTATTGAAAATAATGTGAAAGTGGCTGTGGAGGTGGGGGGTGTAGTGAAAAATGTAAGGGGTCGTCCATAAATGACGTCACGCGATTTTAGCCGATTTTACCCCCCCCTCGTCACACTCCGTCACAAAAACTTAGGCCCTCCTCCAATATGACGTCACAAAGCTGTGACGCCACCCCCCCCTAACAGCGGTATTTTCTATTTGAAAATGAGCATGTTTCAAAACACTTTATTGCTATTTGAGTATGTATTAAGTGTAAGGCTGCAATCTAATATCGTAACACGCGTGAATCCACGCAAAACGTCATAAAATAAATAGTAAGAAATCGAATATTTAAGTGGAACTTTGATTTAAAGAAGCGTGTTTTGACGTGACGTCACAATCCTTAAAACCCCCCCCCCTTCCCCCTCGTCACACATTGTCAAAAATGTGGGGACATCCTGTCCCCGTCCCCCCCCCCTTAGATGCGCGACGTCATTTATGGACCGCCCCTAAGCAGTTTACCTTAATCTTTGAAAAATAAAATCAAACTCACATCCTTTCTTAAATAGTTTCCCGCTTTGTAAACATGTTCGCGTGTATGTATGATTGGAGATGGGGTAGGTAGATTAGTAGTAAAGAAAAAATCAAAATGAAATATTTCAAACACCTATACCTGACAAGATCCGCCCCTGATTCAGTAAGCCAGCAGTCAGTGAGCCAATAAGCCAATAATCCAGTTAGGATTGTTATCTTGAACGTGTTTATTTAACAGGCCATAGTTAAGTGGATTTCTACCGAGAGATTATACTATTAAGTGTCCTGTCACGTGGGGTCGTTCAAGTGGAACACAAATTTACTCACCGGATGGAGTGAATTACCATGGCGTTTTTAGGTGCTAAATGTTATGTTAAAATAAAAAAATAAAAAATAAATAAATAAACAAGTTTAAACCCTGACACAATTACCAAACTGTGACACATCATTACAACCCCGACACAGCCTCCCGATTCCGACACAGCCTCCCGACTCCGACACAGCCTCACGACTCCGACACAGCCTCACGACTCTAATACAACCTATCGACTCTAAAAGATTGCCCTCCCATACGCCAGAAAATGTTATCACTAAAACTTGGTGGGCATTCACATTTAAATGTTCACATCTTTGAATGCTCCGTGCCAGAGTTCTTTCTCTTGGCGCCAAGAAACGTTGTCGCCTCGTTCTCCCCCCTTTTTTTCACGTGGACAAAGACAAAGAGTTCGTGTAAGCGTAACTAAATATACCGTGTTTACACAACACCTTCATTGGTGATAATATGGAAAGACATTCTGAAACAGAGAAGAGAGGGGGAAAACCACGAAAGTCTTGACGTATTAAGGAAAAAAAAAGGGACGTCATAAAGACAATAAAGACCATCACTTGTAATCAGAGTTACACGGACTTGCTTTTAGTAGCGTTGATACTAGCACTTAGAGACACGTGAGGGAGGTCAAAGGGTCAGCCCGACCGCAGCTCCGACTGACTTGCGCGGCAGAGAGTTACAAGGACATGTTCCTATTACCCCAAGAATTACCACCAGTGTTTACACACCCGATGAATTTATCACCACGGTCTTCGCGTGGTGTGGGGCCTCCAAAAGTATTATGCACATTACTTTTTGTACCATTACGTTTTATTTCATGAATAAAATAATAAATAAACCCGTAAAAAAACTAAGTTTTTGACTATAAATCCTTTATGAACGAGACATAACTAAAAAAATCAATATTCATAACTCCCGTTGTCTGTATGGTTGTAATGTAATGTAATGCTGTTATGTGGCGCTGCGATATGGATGTCATGCTGTTAGGTGGCGTTGCGATCGATTTTGTTTTATAGTGCTGCACCAAAAATAATACTTTTCGAACGTTCCGCATGAAATTGTTCAATCTATACTAATAAAAGGCAAAGCCCTGACTGACTGACTCACTCATCACTAATTCTCCAACTTCCCGTGTAGGTATAAGCATAAAACATTTTTTTCCTAATATGGCCTTTATAAAATATGAAAATCACTAATTCTCTTATTTCCACAGTAGGCAGAAGCATGAAACTTTGGGAAGTTGTTGAGTACAAACCCGCAATGGTAACGGTAGAACAAATATGTAAATTATCACTTCCTGGGGGCCGGGGGCCCAAATGAAGTTTTTTCCTTATATGAGCTATATAAAAACTGAAAATAACAAATTCTCTTATTTCCCGTGTAGGTAGAAGCATGAAACTCTGAGTAGTTGATAAGTACACTTCCGCGATGGTAACAAGCCAAAACAATATTTAAATTATCACTTATTGGGGGCCGGGGCCCCAAATGTAGCTTTTTTCTTATATAAAAAAACAGACTCATCACTACTTCTACAACTTCCCGTGTAGGTAGAAGCATGAAACCTTGGGAAGTTGTTAAGTAGCCTCTCGCGACAATACTTGGCGTAAAAGAACTTTAAAATTCATACTCATGGGGGCCGGGGGCCCAAAACCGTTTTCTCATTTTATGGGCTATTCAAAGATTAAAAATCACTAATTCTCCTATTTCGCGAGTAGATAGAAGAATGAAACTTTGGGAAGTTGGTGAGTACACTTCCTCAATGATAACAGGCAAAACAATTATTTTTTTTAAATTTTCACATACTGGGTGCTGGGGGCCCAAATGAACTTTTTTCCTTACATGAGCTTTATAAAAACTGAAAATCTAGGGCTGCGGAAATTAACGATTAATTTCTCGATTAATCGTTAAAATGTTTATCGATTAAAATTATTTTAATCGATTAAAAATCGATTAAAATTAAAGAAAATATTTATTATATTTCTGTTTTTTTACTAATAAATAATTAATTATTAATAATTAATAATAATTTATATATTTTTTAACGTACAAACTTCTCCCGCGTAATATTATAATTTATTTTATTACTTTATGTGGACCGGCAGACGTCAACTAAAAAATGGCTTACAGCATCAGCGCAGTTAAATTTAAACATATAAGTAGAACGTTGACCCAAAATTTTGTTTTTAAGCTATCTGCGGATGGCAAAGTCAAAGATGGTGAAAAAGTTTACTGTGTTCATTGCCATAAACAATTATCTTTTAAAGGATCAAATACATCGCTGACGTACCACCTTCAGCACAATCATCCGATCAAGTATCAACACGTTGTCATAAAATTTAGTTCAAAATATTCTTAATTTTCAATGTCCGTGAGAAATGTTCAGTTTAATGACGTCATAAATTTCTATTTTTGGCTTTAATCGAAATTATCGATTAATTAATCGATAATTTTTCAAACGTTAACGATTAAATTTAAATTAATCGATAACAGCCCTATGACAATCACAAATGCTCATATTTCACGTATAAGTAGAAGCATGAAAGTCTGGGAAGTTGTTGAGTACAAACCCGCGATGGTAAATGGCGAACAAATATTTAAATTATCATTTCCTTGGGCCCGGAGGCCCAAATGAAGTTTTGTCCTTATATGAGCTTTATAAGAATTGAAAATAAAAAATTCTCAAAATTCCCGCGTGCATAGAAGCATGAAACTCTGAGTAGTTGATAAGTGCACTTCCGTGATGGTAACAAGTGAAAACAATATTTAAATGATGACTTACTGGGGGCCGGGGACCCAAATGTAGTTTTTTCTTATATAAAAAACTGACTCATCACTAATTCTCCAACTATCCGTGTAGTTAGATGCATGAAACTTTGGGAACTTGCTGAGTACACTCTCACGACGATAATTGGCGAAAAAGAATTTTAAAATTCACACTCTTGGGAGCCGGGGGCCCAAAAACGCTTTTCGTCCTTATATGATCTTTATAAATCTGAATCAACACTAATTTCTCATCTTCCCGTGTAGGTAGAAGCATGAAACTTTGGAAAGTTGTTGAGTACCCTCCGGCGATGGTAAGATGTGTAAAAATTATAAAATTATCACTAACTGGGGGGCGGGGGGGCCCAAATGTATGTTTTTTCTCCCTAATATCAGCTATATAAAACAGACTCATCATTAAATATCCAATTTCCCGTGTACGTACGAGCATGAAACTTTGGGAAGTTGTTGAGTACCCTCCCGTAATGGTAACATACTAAAAAAAAATTAATATATCACCTCGATAGGATAACTTGAAGTGATTTTTTTACTTTTCTTTTTTTTTCTTTTTCTTCGGGACCATGACAGACAGACAACATGGTGAAGTTAATATATTTAGTATATCCATCATTATTAAAATTGAAATCAATTGGTGTTTTGAATCTGTGTTACGCGGGTTCTCAACGGTAACTGAAATCCTAATTTTCGCAGCAAAGCGAGGGTATTATGCTAGTATGACAATAGATGAATCAAATAAAAATAAATAAAAGAAATGAAAGTTCTGTATTACGTTATTTATTAATCTGATATGTATTTATTTTGAAAACTTCCGTCATTTTTGACGGGTGATACACTAGTATTTATTATAATATGCAGCGCAAGACCATCCAAAAATGGTCGTTAAGTGTCGTAAATCATGTTTAATATAATGCGCACATATCAGGAATATGTTTATAAAAAGTGTTGTAAATAAAATACGCACCTTATTGCGCGACAGAAATGTTGTTCAATATAATACGCACCGTGACACTCTATTAAAAAAAATAATAACATGATACATAGAGATAAATAAAACAATAAAAAATTCAATCTCTTAATGAAAACATCATTACGGTCATTACACCGCTATATTGTATATTACAAAGAGTAAAAATGTCTGTAAATGTTATATGAATGTTACATTTTAAATTTTAAAAATGAATGTTTTGTAATTTTTTTAATTTATAATGAATCAATCATACATAGTTACATAGATTTCTTAGAGTCTTGAATTATTGAAAATACGAGATCTTTAATATGTTATATAATATATAAAGCTCAAATGTTTGTATGTTTGTATGTTTGTATGTTTCACTTTTCGACTTTCTGTTAGACAATCACGGAAAAACCAAATGACGGACGGGGACCAAATTTGGCAGGACGGTTCCTTTTACCCTGAAGGTGGTTTTAAGTTAGTTTTTGTAATTGTCCCTTTTGCCCGAATGCCGTAAATTAAATAATCAGAAAATGCAGAGACAAAGAATAAAAAATGTAACCTCATTTCTGTATTGAACAAATTTACGCGGACGTTCAAATGCCGTTCAAAGCGAGTTACTTTTGGTGACGTTTTTTTTCCCCAATGCCAATACTTTATTTTCAGCCGTGCGCATTTGAAAAAATATTATAATGTCTAATTACGGTGCGCACATTTTCGTGTACGCTTCATAATTTGAGCTGTGTAGTACAAAGAATTGTCATTTTCTTTACTGTTACTTTCTATATATTAGATAGACACGTAAACATATTTAATTACAACTGCCACACGAGGCATTAGATTTAATTGTTTACACGTTTAAATTTAATTGCGAATTTGTTTTAATTATTTTCTGTTCCATAACTCGACATTTAATGAAAAACCTATTTATGTAATAATTGTGTCGGTATTTTTTTCAAGGCTTCATTTTTAGCGGTGCACGTTTTAAAATCTTTTATCGCCTGATTACTGTGCGCACATTTTCGTGTACGCATCTTAAATTTAGCTGTGTCCTATTAATATAACATTTATATTTTGTTTGTCTTTTACATAAGCTGTTGTCTTTTTACATAACCTATACACTTATACTATTTAAACTTAGGCTACCGGACTTATTAACATAAGTAGATTAAACTAAATAAAGTGATCCTGAAAACGCTTAATTATTTTGTATTGCGAATTGAATATGTTATGTTCATTCCTTTGATGATGGATTAACATAGGCCATTTTTAAAATCGATTATTGTGATGGTTTCACATGCATTTTTAACATAAAATTGATTTGTTTTGTTTGTTTTTTAAAATTAGGAATATAGCCTAATTTTTTTAATTTATCTTTATTATCTTTATCTCATAGACGCTGTTGCAAATATTGTATTAATTACAATTGTGTTACATTGCAGTGTCGTAAATATATAAGAGCTTTTTTAGTGACGACAGTGGCAGAGATCTTTTGGAAAAATGTCAACAAAGCAGTGGCCCTTTTTTAATGGATACAAACAAACAAACATAAAAATATCAACTGAGCTTTATATATTACATATGCGTTTAAATTATTTTATTTCAATTATTTTCACGATGCATTGTATTAATATTTTACATGCTGAATAAAATTTGGATTTTTAAAAATTTAATTCATAACTCGACATTCAATTAAAAACCATAGATGTAGCGAGTTTATTTTATGTTGAAAGTGATGGCCTATGTCAAATAAACGTACACTTTAAAACTGTTTACTTAAGCTTTATATACATTATACATTATAAACTTTCGCTTCCCAACGTATTAACAAAAGTTGACTAAATTTAATGAAGTGATCCTGAAAACGCTTAATTAAAATGAATTGCGAATTGAATATGTTATGTTCATTCCTTTGATGATGGATTAACATAGGCCATTTTTAAAATCGATTATTGTGATGGTTTCACGTGCATTTTTAACATAAAATTGATTTGTTTTGTTGTTTTTTTTAAAATTAGGAATATAGCCTAATTTTTTTTATTTAGCTTTATTATCTTTATCTCATAGACGCTGTTACAAATATTGAATTAATTACAATTGTGTTACATTGCAGTGTCGTAAATATATAAGAGCTTTTTTAGTGACGACAGTGGCAGAGATCTTTTGGAAAAATGTCAACAAAGCAGTGGCCTTTTTTTAATGGATACAAACAAACAAACATAAAAATATCAACTGAGCTTTATATATTACATATGCGTTTAAATTATTTTATTTCAATTATTTTCACGATGCATTGTCTTAATATTTTACATGCAATGAATAAATTGGGATTTTAAAAAATTTAATTCATAACTCGACATTTAATTAAAAACCATAGATGTAGCGAGTTTATTTTATGTTGAAAGTGATGGCCTATGTCAAATAAACGTACACTTTAAAACTGTTTACTTAAGCTTTATATACACTATACATTATAAACTTTCGCTACCGAACGTATTAACAAAAGTTGACTAAATTTAATGAAGTGATCCTGAAAACGCTTAATTAATATGAATTGCGAATTGAATATGTTTTTATGTTCATTCCTTTGTATTCAGAATAGCATAGGCCATTTCTAAAATTGCCTTTTAATCATTTTTAAGATGCGCTTACTAACAAACGGTTGAAACTTTTTTTTTAAATGTATTTTATTTTTCAGATATAAAATCTGGTGTGTGTGTGTGCATTGAATATAATTTACAAAATATGATGCCTTATCCGAAATAGGGAACAAAAAAAAAGATTCCTTTTTGAAATTATGCACATTACAAACCGTAAATATACATCGTAAAATATAGAGACATAAAAATGTTAAATTTTATTTCCCTGTTTAGACAATTATGAATACTTCAAAATGAAGAGTTATTTTGGTCCAGTACATTTACTTTATAACAAGACTTTATTTTATGCGGCCAGCTTTCTATATGTCTAAATATGGTGTGCACATTTTTTTAATATCATTTTCATACGAGCGTTTTTAAAAAAAAATATAGTATTTTAGAAAGTACATTTATAATTTTGTTTATTTGGGCTATGAGTCAATTAGTTTTTGCCTTTTAAAGGGATAGTGCCACATGTTCTTTATCTCATAGACGTGGTTACAAATATTATATAACTTACAATTGTGATACGATGCAGTTTCGTAATTATATATTACATTTTTGAGTGACGAGGGTGGTAGAGCTCTTTCGGAAAACATATAAGTTATGTTAATTTTGTACAAGTGGGAATGAAATTGTAAATTTTGTTATTATAGTCGGCAAGAATCATTATTTAATAAGTCATATCTTTTGAATAGTAAGGTTATGTTAAAAGGCACTGCATTAAGTGAAAACAACTCACGCGGTAAAATGGCATATCTCTGTTTCTCATAAGATTTTAACTAAATAGTTGAATCTGAAATTTAACTTGGCAAATAAAAATTGTAATAACCATCACCTAATACTTGGATAAAGGGTCAGCACACTCCCGCTACAAAGTGCGGGTATTTTTCAAGTATATATATATATATATAAATATTTAAATATGTTTGTGTGTGTATGAATGTCCTTTATAGCTGTCTAAACCATTCACCCGATCGTCATGAAACTTTTCAAGACTGTTGAGTATGCTCCCGGGATGGTAACTATCACTTTTTCAAAATTTAACGCTCATGGGGCGCCGGGGGCCCATATCGTCATGTTTTGCTTATACGAGCTATATAAAAATTAGTTTAAGCTTTAGCTACTGTGTAAATTATTGGATCTTAACCAAAATGTGTATATGACAACTTGATAGCCAATATTAAAATACTATAGGGCACTAAACTGCTAATATTCATTCCTTTGGGGCTGGGGGCCCACAAATTCACATTTTTTAAACGTTTAAGATTTTATTCACCATTCAGTCATTAACAATCTTGACAAATTATGACACATGTATCAATTATTATACTAATTGAAATGAACAGATGTTTTTAACTTTATATCTTGCCCAGAATGGGCCCTGGGACCCTTAATGTCGTTTTTATCTTATACTAGCAGACCCGTCGTGCGCTGCAACGATCTCAGTAAAAAGGAATATATATAGTTAAAAATTAAATTACATTAAGGGTCACCAGGCCCATCAGTTTAAAATATGAGGTTCGAAAATCTGTTCATTTCAATCAATTTCATAACAAAAATATAAATATATGTATCTATATTTCTCAATATCGTGTAAAATTGAATGGGGAATACAATATTAAAAATTTAGTAAAAACACATTTGGGGCCCCTAGCCCCGATGAAATGGACATTATGAGATCAGTGCCCTATCGAAATTTAATATAGGCTTTTAAGTTTTTATATGCCGCGTTTGGTCAAAATCCATTTATTTTCTCATTATCTAACACCTAAACTAATTTTTATATATATGTAGATATAAGGAAAACTACATTAAGGGGCTCCCAGGCCCGTTCAATTCAAGATGTACATTTTGAAAACATGTTCATTTAAATTCATTTTAATCATGGATATATTTCTCAAGATCGTTAAAAACTGAGTGGGAAATATTATCTTAGAGTATACACAAAAAAAAGACATTTGGGGCCCCCGGCCCATTCGATGTAAGATGTAAATTTCAAAATGCTGTTCATTTTAATTCAGTCTCATCATTGATATATTTCTTAAGATCGTTAAAATAGAATGTGAAATAATATCTCAAACACATACGAAAAAATACATTTGGGGCCCCCGGCCCTGAAAAATTAAAAATTAGAAGTGCAGTGCCCTTTGTTATTTTAATATGGGCTACCAAGTTTTTATATACCAAGTTTGGTTAAGATCCATTCATTTACTCAGTAGTTAACGCATAAACTCATTTTTATATAGCTCATAAAAGCAAAAACGACATTAAGGGCCACAGGGCCCATTTAGTGCAAGATGTCAAGTTCAAAACGCCTGTTTATTTCAATCAATTTCATTGTGGATATATTTATCTATATTTTTCAAGATCTTTAATAATTGAATGGGGAATAAAATATTAAACGTTTATGAAATAAGACATTTTGGGCCCCCAGTCCCGAAGAAATGGACATTAGGAAATTAGTCCCTTTAGTATTTCTATATTGGCTACCAAGTTGTTATATACAAAGTTTGGTTAAGATCCATCAATTTACCTAATAGCTAACGCTTAAACCCGGCGCCCCATGAGGGTTAAATTTTGGAAAAAAAAGTAGCCAGTGACCATCCCAGGAGCGTACTCAAAAGTCTCCAAAAGTTTCATGGCGATCGGATGAATGGTTTAGTCAGCTATACAAAGACATGCATACATACATACATACATACTTTGATTTTTATATATATAGATATAAGATTAGAAAAAACAACATTAAGGGCCCCCAGGGCCCTAATCGGTGCAAGAAATTAACTTTAAAATACCTGTTCATTTCAATCTGGATCATGATAGATATATTAGTCAATGCTTTTCAAGATCGTGTAAATCATACCGGGAATAAAGTATTTAACGCTTACAAAAAAAAAGATTTTGGGCCCCCGGCCCCGAAGGAACGGACATTAGGTGTTCAATGCCATATGGTACTTTAATGTTGGCTATCAAGTTGTTATGTACCAAGTTTGGTCAAGATCCATTCATTTTCCAAGCAGCTAAGCCCTAAACTAATTTTTATATAGCTCATATAAGAAAAAATTCTCATTATGGGCCCCCGGCGCCCCATGAGTGTTAAATTTTGAAAAAAGTAGCCTATTTCCATCCCCGGAGCGTACTCAAAAGTCTCCAAAAGTTTCATGGCGACCGAATGAATGGTATAGTCAGCTAACGGGAATAAAGTATTTAACGCTTACAAAAAAAAAGATTTTGGGCCCCCGGCCCCGAAGGAACGGACATTAGGTGTTCAATGCCATATGGTACTTTAATGTTGGCTATCAAGTTGTTATGTACCAAGTTTGGTCAAGATCCATTCATTTTCCAAGCAGCTAAGCCCTAAACTAATTTTTATATAGCTCATATAAGAAAAAATTCTCATTATGGGCCCCCGGCGCCCCATGAGTGTTAAATTTTGAAAAAAAGTAGCCTATTTCCATCCCCGGAGCGTACTCAAAAGTCTCCAAAAGTTTCATGGCGACCGAATGAATGGGTATAGTCAGCTAACAGGGAATAAAGTATTTAACGCTTACAAAAATAAAGATTTTGGGCCCCCGGCCCCGAAATAACGGACATTAGGAGTTGAATGCCATATGATACTTTAATATAGGCTATCAAGTTGTTATGTACCAAGTTTGGTCAAGATCCATTCATTTTCCAAGCAGCTAAGCCCTAAACTAATTTTTATATAGCTCATATAAGAAAAAATTCTCATTATGGGCCCCCGGCGCCCCATGAGTGTTAAATTTTGAAAAAAAAGTAGCCTATTTCCATCCCTGGAGCGTACTCAAAAGTCTCCAAAAGTTTCATGGCGATCGGATGAATGGTTTGGTCAGCTATAACAGACATGCATACATACATACATACATACATACTTTGATTTTTATATATATAGATGAGCTATATAAAAAATAGTTCCTACGTTAGCTACTTAGTAAATGAATAGATCTTCACCAAACTTTGCACACAAAAACTTGGTAGCCTATATTAAAATACTATAGACACTGCACTTCTAATGCCAATATCTTCGTGGCCGGGGCCCCAAATATCTTTTTTCGTATATGTTTAAGATATTTTTCCTATTTACTTTTTAAAGAGCTTGAGAAATATAGCCACAATAAAAATGAACTAAAATGAACAGGGTTTTGAAATTGACCTCTTGCACCGAATGGGCCAGGGCCCCTTAATGCTATTTCCCCCCTATTGTAGGTATATAAAAAGTAGTTTAAGAGTTAGATATTGAGAAAAAAACTGGATTTTGACAAAACTTTGAATATAAAAACTTAAATGCCTATATTACTATAGGGCACTGAACTCTTAATTTCCATTCCTTCGAAAAAGCCTTTACTGAACTTTAATCATTGTATTCCCTATTCAATTTTACACGATATTGAGGAATATATATTGAGTACAATAGATAAAAACAACATTAAGGGCCCCAGGGCCCATTCTGGGCAAGATATAAAGTTCAAAACACCTGTTAATTTCAATTTGTATAATAATGGATATATGTGTCATTATTTGTCAAGATTGTTAATGACTGAATAGTGAATAAAATCTTAAACGTTTAAGAAATGAGTACAAAGGCAATAAAAAAAAACTATAATATCACTCATTTTGGGGCCGGGGCCCTTAATATCGTTTCTTCTTTTGTACGCTATTTAATTATTAATTTATTTATCCGTTTGCTATGAAACTTGGATTTTTTTTCCACACTTCCACGAAGATTTCTTCAGAATTATTTTTAAACATACCACTCATTGGTTTCTTTAAATTTATTCCTTTTTACTTTGATCGTTGCAACGCACGACGGGTCTACTAGTATTTAATATACTATCTAGACTAATTCAGTCCACTTTGACTATATCACATGTTATTGATTCTGCCACTTTGATTCAGTGATTATATTTTTTAAAAACTAATTCAGATTGCATTTTATACAAAAATTTGGGAAAACCAAGCCAACGCGTAAAAAAAAACACCTAGATCCGAAATAAAATATTTGAAAATGAGCATATTTCAAATCATTTTATTTTATTTTCATTCAAGTTTGTACATGTATTTAATTTTTTTTAAATTGTCAATCTCAAATATTCCCATATTTAAGGCCAAATACTCATATATTCCCAAATTCCCATTTTTATAAATTTGGCTCAAAAATTCCCACCATTTGGGAAATTTCCCAGGATTGTAACAGCACTGATATCGAAGTGCTGAAGTTATTTTTAAGATGTTTCGATGTATTTAACAATTTAATGAGCCTTCGTTAGTTGATATAAATAAAATCTTTTAAAAATCTTTTTTTAAAAAGCACACTCTTTTATTTACATATAGAAAGTGCACTAAAAAGAAGAAAATAAAAAATTTCAATCCGTGAACCTATCGACTGCACACAAAAGCGTTGGCCCCAGTAAATGAACCCAGTACCTCCAAGTCGAAAATCCATTAAGTTAACTATTCGGCCAACTAGGCTACACAAATACCAGTTGTTCCTCTTGTATTATCATGTCAATTTAGATTTAGTTTCGTATTACTGAACTGTTTAACACCTGGAATGTGGTCATCGGTAGCTGGTGGTGAACTCCGGTGACATTCACGTGAAAGTCAAGAAAATCACGGATAAAGATTATATAGAAGGATAAACTAAAAATGCATTTATTTAATTACGGTACATTCGATCGATCTGACATTTTGATAGAATGCATTGTAATCCAAGATCTATCTGTGGTAAAATTTTGAGATCTCTAGGACCATTAGAAGTGGTTTAAGTTTACGTTACAAGATTTGACTGATACAACATACAACATACAAACAGTGTGAGTTAAATAAAAGCGTGTAAAAAGATAAATAATTTAGACTCATAAGCTCATTCATAAATTGTTTGCACAGGCTTAACAATATTTTGTAATTTTAATGTTTCCCATCTTTACTCTTTAGATATTGGTGATGGGTGGTTTTGTTGTTTTTGTTAATGTTACTTAATTATTAATATTTGTTGTTCATTCTTTTCAGTGACAGTTAAAATAGAAGAGGCAGATTCTTGATTATGATTAGTTATCTAAATACCTCTTCTTTTCTTTCTAATAGCTTGATTTTCATTTGCCTTTTCCACATTGTATTTTAATTTACTCACCAAAATTGACTGTGGCAGGTTGGCCAACACAACACCGACCAGCGATATCCCATTAAAGTCCCCCTGCACGGCCAAACTGGCCAATTTATATGGCTTTGATCTCCGGGATGACGCAAGTGATATTAGAAGGCCACACACCCTAGACTTTAGACTGCGATAGGCGTGGGTCTACCACTGCTACCGCCCTCTCCTCTCGCTCCCCCCTCTCTACACTCTTCCCACTCTTTCTCTCCATCTCTCTAACTATTTCGCTCCTTCTCTTTACCTCCTTCTCTCGCTCCCTCTTTTTACTTCCTTCATTCGTTCCCTCTCTTTCCCCTTTCTCTCTTTACCTCTCTATCTCTCTCTCTCTCTCTACCTCTCTATTCCATCCTCTATATCCCGCTATTTTGTACCACTTGATCTCCTCTCTCTCAATCTTCTTCTCTAACTCTCTCAACTCTTTCTCTCCCCCCCTCTCTCTCTCTCTAATTATCTCTCTCTTCCCCCATCTCTCTCTACCCTTCTCTCCCCCCCTCTCTCTCTCTTTCCCGCCTGTTCAAAGCTCCTGGCTTTTATGCGTGATGATGGCCCCCACGCACTAATTATGACACTTTATTTGTGTGAAAATTGTGCAGCAGTTGTTGGTATCCCAGGGCATTGATTTTGTGGAGTTGTTTCAAAGTGTGGTCCCAGCACTTTTAAGACGCATATTTTAGGTGATAACATGGCATAGAGAAAAAAAAACGTGGTGGAGTTATTTGAACAATATCCGGTATAATGTGGGAATATTTCAGCTAATAGCTGGCCCGGGCCGTGAAGCGGCATGCCAAAATACGTTTACTATATATATATATATTGGTATAACTTATCTTATACATTACAGTACAGACAGAGGCGTCACTAGGATTGGTGTCACCCGGGGCGGTAGCTCATGGTGTCACCCCTTCACGACTGAAGGGGTCGTCCATAAATGACGTCACGTGATGTTGCCGATTTTTACCCCACCCTCCCCCAGGGTCATACTTTGTAACAAAAACTTAGACCCCCACCCCTTCTTTTACGATATGACGTCACAAAACTTTGCCCCCCCCCAGCCGTATTTTCTCAATAAAAATAGCATGTTGCAAATTATTTTTGTCATTTAAATATGTATTTAGGGTAAGTCTGCACTCTAATATCGTAACACGCGTGAAGCCATAGAAAACGCAAGTAAATAAATGGTAAATAATCAAATATTTAAGTGGAACTTTTATTTTAAGTTGTGCGTTTTTTATGCGACGTCACATTTATTTAAACACACCCTCCCCCTCGTCACACATCGTCACAGATGCGTTTCCCCCCCTATGGTGGATTAAATGGGGGGGGTGTTGAATGGGCTAAAGCAAGGGCCCCCCAATAATTTAAGGTCCCCCCAAACTTATAATAAATTATAGTGTATAATAAATATGCAGGCAAATGTTTGTATGAATCCCTGCACATGCCTTGGACAGTCATACGACAATGCTGCACATATGAGTAGGAAGTATAACGGAAACCAGGCTATCCTTTATGAGAAGTGCAATGTTGCTCATTATGTGCCGTGCACAGCTCATTCCATTAATTTGGTTGGGAAAAGTGCAGCAGGTTGTCCTGCTGCAGTCATATTTTTTTGTCTTCTGCAAAATCTTTATACCCGGCTTGTTGCAACTACTCATCGTTGACAATTACTTCAAAAACACATGAAATTGATACATGTTAACAAAGCCTTGTGTGACACAAGATGGTAACCCTGACATGATGATATAAGGTCTTTTAATAACTCGTACCATGAGAGTATCGCAGCACTGGAAGAATTAGCAACAATTTAAAATCAACCACGTGACTGTCGACTTGAAGCAGAAGGATTTCTAAAGGAACTTGAACAACTGGAAGTCGCTATTTTACTTGAAATTTGGGAAACAATTTTAGAAAGTACTTCTCTCATTGCGTTTTTTAAAAGACAGCATTCTTAATTTGATTCCTATGAAGACAAAGGAAAGGACAAGTCCGTGGTGGTGAAAAAAGAGTATAAACAATATTCAATGATAATTTTTTTAAATAAAGAAGAAAAAAATAGAAAAAAAAGAAAGCGTCAGTTTGTTAAAGGGACATCACATAAACAGCATTCTCCCCGAGACAAAAATTCAAGATTGAGGTATTTCTGGTAATCATTGACAAACTTTCTTAAGCCCTACAACATCGGTTAGGCGCATATAAAGACATCCATGAGAAATTTGGCTTTCTTACAAACCTAACTGAGCTCAGCAATTTCGCCAACCGATGGGCAGGAGCCAAGTTAATGGAAGAATATTCAAATGATTTCGAAGACTGCTTACCTTCAGAATTAGTCCAATTTTCAGAACTCTTAAAAAATTTTTTGTCCAGCCCCAGGCTCAGGGTAAGGAAAAGGAAGTAACTCAATACAAAACTCAAAACACGTGCACAGAGCTAAAAATGTTGCTGCTTTTGAATGAGCTAAATTTCACACAGTCCTTTACAGATGTACACATCGCACTTCCCATCTATCTTTCAATGATGACATCAAACTGCAGCTGAGAGCGATCCTTTTCAAAGTTGAAAAGAATATAAAATGAGTAAAAATGTGCATGGGACAACAAAGACTGAATATGCTCTCACTAATGAGCATTGCAAAGGAACTTGTAAGCTTACTTAGCTTTACTGACTTGATTGAAAACTTCTCAATGAGAAAAATTCGCAAACGAAAGTTGTAGGTTGAATTAATACTAATACATCCTTTTCAATAAATTTTTGATTTGAAATAGAGAAAACTATTCGTTACCCCATGAAAAACAAAAGTTTAAAGAAAAAATATTTAAAAATACGGAATAACGCGTAACATTTTTTTAAGTGGGCTCGTTCGTAAGCACAAGACAGCGTAAGTCGGGATGGGACCGTCGTAACCGGAGGACTACCTGTATATAAACATGCACATCTATGCTTTCACACTTTTAATAAATATATATATAACGAAATATTAACTCAAAGACATTGAATTAATAATTTTACTCTAGAAAAGATCAACAAAGAAAACCCATCCTTTGAGATTTTTATATTTTTAGGGGGGGGGGATAAAATCGTATTCCCCCCACACCACCGTGGTGGAGGGAGTCGTGAGGTGGGATTCGTCCATGCTGTCGGTGTGTCCAAGCCCAAATGGCTTTATTTCTTTTAAAACACAGGACACTGCCCCTTTCATGTCCAGCCTTTTTTTAAGATCTCTCTGCTGCGACTGTTTCTTTTCTTTTTTTCCTAGTTTGTTTTAATGTTGTTTGTGTGTTGGGACTGTTTCATTACTGCAAGTTAACTGATATTTGTTTAATAAAAGTTTTCGCGTTTAAAGTATTGCATTTTATTTCTTAATTTCTTTATAGATGAAAAAATTTGTCTTCTTTTTTTCTGACACAGTAAAATTTTAGGCTCGGGTGTCACCCCCTGATGGGTGTCACCCGGGGCGGTCCGCCCCCCTCGCCCCCCCCCTAGTGACGCCACTGAGTACAGACGCTGGCAATAGCAAAGGTGTGAGAAGTCCTATAGATAAAAAATCTTTTTTGGTCGTTGTGGTTTTTTATTAAAGACTATAATGATTTGCTGATATACAATAGGTTCATGCAAAACTTTATTTTTTACACGCTTTTATTTAAGTCACAATGCTTGTATGTTGTATCCATCCTTACTTCAAAACTTGAAATGTAAAATTATACCACTTCTGATGGCCCTAGAGATCTAAAAATTTTACCACAGATAGATCTTGGATGACAATGCATTGTATCAAAATTTCAGATCGATCGAATGTACCGTATTGAAAGTATTGAGAGGGGAAAAGTCTGGTCACCGATTCGCTTGACCGAGCTCAGAGTGACACGTAAAATGTAAACAAAAGCGCCCGTCGCTTCGTTGGGTCGCCTCAATGCGTCAGCTCAAAATTTCACGTGGCAAAAAAACAATAACAAACCGTGAATTTAAATTACATACCTCATATAAGGATAAACGAAAAATGCATTAATTTAATTACGGTACATTCGATCGATCTGAAATTTTGATACGATGCATTGTTAGGTGAGACGGGTCCGTGTGCCAAATTTCAGTTCGATCGGATCATGGGAAGTGGGTCATTTTTGACTTCTGTTTTTCCGCCCGCCGAGCCCATGAGATGATGAGAGAGAGACAGAGAGAGAGACAGACAGAGAGAGAGAGACGGCGGTGAAGTTAATATAAGGGATTTAAAAAAGGATATATCTACTTCCGTTTAACGGTGGGGTAGTAAGTGCTATTGCACGCGGGCCCGTTCGTCACTTGTTGTGACGATCTCTACATTTTCGCTCACTGCCTCAGCTTTGGTACTGCCTCTCTATATTTGCAGTGGGGGAGTGGGGTTGGAAGGGTTACCACCCTTGTTGCTGAGCTTCCTCCGCTCTCATTTAAAATGTTGCTAGAGCCTGATATTGTGACTATCTCAGAAACTACAACTACAACACAGTCGCCGCTCATCCTTACATCTTCTTCGTACACCAGAGTTAGGCAGGCTCATGAGTTAGTTTTAAAAATAAACGTTGCGTGAAAGTCTATCGATTCCTTTCGTTGGGTCATGAAATACAATTAAATCCTTGTGTATTGTATCATCCAGGCGATTAATTTCCAAAATTTCTGCATTCTATGTCGCTTCCTTATCACATCCTATATCCTATATGATAAAAGGCTATGTTCCGTGCGGTCATCGATAGCGATTGGTCCCTCAAACACATATGACTCCAACAGCCAATCATATTGAACACGTTTACGCGGACGTTCAAGACGAGTTATTTTTGGTGCAGTATTTCTTCTGAGACTTTATTTTGAGTTATGCGCGTTGGGATTTATAGCCAAAAGCTCTGAATTAACGATTTATTTATTTTAACTACAATGAATAGTATTTTTGACGTGATGCACATGTATGCCGGTCGAGACGGCTGTTGGAGGGGAGTTACAACATGCCACCGAACGGTGGCGGAACGTCCTTGGACGGGCTTTGTTGCTTGCATAGTATAATGAGCACATTTGCAGCATCAGATTTCTTGTTTTTTCCCTTCCTTTTCAACGTTGTCCACCACCATTAAATGATTCCCAATTGCCTTTTTAGGTCAATGACAAACTTTCATTATATTGCTCAGTAATGAACTTTAACGAAACAAAAAAGAACTCTGAGAGCATAAACAAACCGAAATCACAGGCAATCCATTGTGCTTTGCAAGACGAAACTTTAAACACAGGCGCTTATTTTCAACCCCTCGTTTACTCACATCCATTAGCTGTTAATGACGCGAAACCTGCAATACAATCTGGAGCCCGATCTGGCTATCAGTTCTGACATGCCAATAGGGGGAGGCAAGCAAGGGGAAGCAGTCTTCATCGAGTTTTCTTTACGAAATGGGCAAGACTCACGTGACTACCCTCGTCCGCACAGATCTAACACAGGTATTATTAAAATAATGGTTGTCGTTTACAAAGGGGATACGTGATCACTACATATTAACATCCCCTGGTTAGGCACGTGAAGGTGGATATCGCATCCGTTTCATAGTGTTTACATGTGGGCGACAACAGAAAGCATGTGGCTGACAGCAGTAAGAGAGATGTGTGCTAGTCTCGTGTGGCCAACAGCTGCACTGTAAGAGAGATGTATGCTAGTCTCATGTGGCCGACAGCTGTAAGAGAGATGTATGCTAGTCTCATGTGGCCGACAGCTGTAAGAGAGATGTATGCTAGTCTCATGTGGCCGACAGCAGTAAGAGAGATGTATGCTAGTCTCATGTGGCCGACAGCTGTAAGAGAGATGTATGCTAGTCTCATGTGGCCGACAGCTGTAAGAGAGATGTATGCTAGTCTCATGTGGCTGACAGCTGTAAGAGAGATGTATGCTAGTCTCATGTGGCCGACAGCTGTAAGAGAGATGTATGCTAGTCTCATGTGGCCGACAGCAGTAAGAGAGATGTATGCTAGTCTCATGTGGCCGACAGCTGTAAGAGAGATGTATGCTAGTCTCATGTGGCCGACAGCTGTAAGAGAGATGTATGCTAGTCTCATGTGGCTGACAGCTGTAAGAGAGATGTATGCTAGTCTCATGTGGCCGACAGCAGTAAGAGAGATGTATGCTAGTCTCATGTGGCCGACAGCTGTAAGAGAGATGTATGCTAGTCTCATGTGGCCGACAGCTGTAAGAGAGATGTATGCTAGTCTCATGTGGCTGACAGCTGTAAGAGAGATGTATGCTAGTCTCATGTGGCCGACAGCTGTAAGAGAGATGTATGCTAGTCTCATGTGGCTGACAGCTGTAAGAGAGATGTATGCTAGTCTCATGTGGCTGACAGCAGTAAGAGAGATGTATGCTAGTCTCATGTGGCCGACAGCTGTAAGAGAGATGTATGCTAGTCTCATGTGGCTGACAGCAGTAAGAGAGATGAGTCTCATGTGGACCACCCTAAAACAGCGATTTATCGGATGAAAGTTTTCCCATTGATCGTAATTGTTTGGGATATCGAGACATCAGAAATGAGCGATATGTGGATTTAAAATATGAGTTTCACTTTGTATATTTATGGATTACTGTAAGTTCTAAAAAAAAGAGTTTAATAAATGGCTGTGTTTTTTTTTAAATGGTAGTTTTATTTTAATATGTCTCAAACACTTGAATTTACTGAATGAAATGGTTTAAAGAATAACTTAGCACGGGATCACGTGGAAATAAAAATTAAATTATAAAAGAATGGACATTGCTCTTCCTGAAATAAAATGCAACTCAAACACTCTACTCCCCTGAAGTTTATATTTTAGCGATTTTATGAAATTAGGGAAACAGGTAATCAACCAATATATGCTTAGCCATAAGGACCCGAATATCCCCAGCACTAGGGACCCGTATATCACCAGTCCTAGGGGCCCGTATATCACCAGCCCTAGGAGCCCATATACCCCCATCCCTAGGGGCCCGTATATCCCCAGCTCTAGGAGCCCTCATATCACCCAGCCCTATGGGGCCATATATCCTCAGCCAATGGGTCCGTATATCTCCAATCTTGAAAGTCAACATATTTCTCTTGCACATAGCACCATGTCCTAACCCACAAACGCTGAATTGTCCTCAAGGTAGCGCCAGGACCCAACCCCAACAATTAACCACCTGCCCTAGAACAGTGTGCTCCAGAATAATTTACCATGTTTCCCACTGTAGGAAATGACGTCCCGTACCGCAAGGGACTTGGTGACATCCAAACCACCAGCGATTACCTTGCTGTGGAGTGAGTTCCCTCCCCCCCTCGTGATAAACCGAAAACACAGTCAAGGGGAGATAACGCGAGGAAACGATTCAAGGTTTCAAGTCGCTAATGGATCAGTCGACGCGATACTCTAAGATTAAATAAATTATACAGGCCGTCCTATGTTATTTTGTCTCGTTCCTCACGAGTATATTTTTGTACTTCGATTTTGTGTCGCGACGCTCACTCGCCTTCTCTTGGGGTCTTGGTCTCTAGTCTTATTTAAAACCATTCAACTTTAAACAGAGGTCTCGTGAAAGGATGAGCTGAGTTAGCACGGTGTGTAGCGAGCGCGGTTTGGATTGTGTGTGCGTATGTAAAATGGCCGATTGAGTTCTTTCGTGATAAAAGGGATGTAGGAGAGACTTCAATACGACACCTCTCAGGTAGGTTATGTTAATTTATATTGTCGTCTCGTTCTGGTGGATATGAAAGGGTTAAGAGAGGAAGGATATATCCATCAAATGCAGTTTAAAAAAAAACAATATGGGAGGCAATTGATCCTTTTTTTTGGTTGTAGTTTTGAGTTGTCCAATTTTCATTGTGTCATCTTGACTGTAAAGATTTTACAGCACGTCTCAAAGCACCCCAGCCTATACCTCCACCCTACAACCAACCAATCAAAACGGCCAACACCACAATAAAATTGGAAAAATACAGGATAATAGTCAGATGTACATACAAGTGGGGATTGGGTATATTCAAATCTGGGCTCATTTAAAGTTGCGTATGCACCACTTTATATTTAGGAGAAGATGATAATGGCCATATATATCGTACCCCTAGATTGTATTTTGATTACTATAACTCAGGGGTGTACAAACTTCCCTGAACTAACAATATGTGGGGGCGGATTAAGATAATAAAGTAATATATATATATATTATTGTATTGTAATTTAAGTAATGGTATTTTATGGAGACAAAAATGGGACATGCAATCGTAATTTTCTGAGCTTTAAAAATATCTTATTCCATCATTAGAAATTACTAAAATGGTCAAGTTATGAAATGTTTATTTGATACTAAGTATCTTAAAAGAATAAAAGTGTCAAAATATGACTAGAGCCGAGATATTGTGTTAAAAATTGTGATGTAAAAACGCTCTTAAATTTTAAGTAACCGATACTACATTAATTAAAATTCCATATCTAGTTGGAAAAATTAAAGAAATTTACGTAATTGGTTATCACCATTATACGTCATTGACATTCGTACACATAACAGCGCTTCACTCCATCTGCCTTTTGCAATCAATATAAAATTTAAAAAACAATAAAACGTCATTGATATTTGCAATCATTTGACGTCATCGAATTTTGTGATCAAAACAGCACATAGTTTAGGCATTTCTTATAAATATAATGTCGTTTAAAAAAATAAATAAAAAATTAATGGTCAATTAATTTTTTAAGGTGATGTTGTGGACCAGTTAAAAGTTAAACGCTGGCCTCTTTTGGTCCGCGGGCCAGACCTTGGCCCCCCCCTCCCCTGCTATAACTGGACCCCCCTCCCTCATTTCTTATGTAGTGTCAGCCATGATATGATAGACGTCATACCATCATTCAATAATGGAATGAAAAATATATTTTTTTAAATGTTTTTTTTCTCGTTATTTTATTGGGATAATATAATAATAATAATTGATAATTTATATAGCACTGTATCCCGTAAGGAACCGGGCTCACAGAGCTTTACATGGAGATCATAACATACATATAATAATTAAATAACCATTCATACCATAATAACAACATAAAGGACAGTACATTACACATAAGCTACGCTAATCATTAAAACAAATGTTTTTTCATTAATTTTGTAAATACATTTTGAAAAGATGCGTCTTAAGTGCATAAACCAAAAAAAAAGCGGTGACAATTCAGTAGCATTTTATTGTTGTACATATCCACGACATTCTTCAAATTAAATACTCAAAATATCCCTGGCATGTCATGAAGGCGCACCAATATAGTTTTTTTCCTTCTTGTTTTGTCAAGACAAGTCTATTTGAGATAAATCATTATACTCACCCTTTTATCACATGATCTACGAGCAACGCTGAAAAAAAAAGTTGACAAATTATGAATTTAAAAATGACCACTCAATAAGGAAATTTATTTTAAGAAATGATTAATAATCTCGGCATTTACCTTCATATTGATTACCAATGTTGAACGAGGTGTGCCACTATGAGTCATCAAGAAGCACCCATCTTCCCTCCCCCCCCCTCAACCCCCTTTCCATCTCTAATTTGCTAAAAAAAACTCCGAATTAATTGTTCCGTCTATTTTAACCGCGTTATCAAATTATATTGACAAGGAGCTCATGACCTTTCTGTAATTAACGAATCCCAGAGTTGTCCTGGTAGCGATTCACTCTTGTACCTGGGCGATGACGTCATGATTTTAAACATAAAATCAATCGCCGGGAACATGCCTGCGTACATTTAGACCGACAGGTTGAAAAATTGCATCCCCTGAATTAGTCTGAAATCAATTCCATGCAGTGTACATTACCGATCCGCATGGCTTATCTCCCATAACTTCTCAGCTTCACCCCATCTGGAGGTTGTAGAGATTGAAATCTCTGTTTTGTGTGTGTTTTTTTGGTGTTATGTTTATCTTAACAGCCCGGCGATCCTTTAAGTTGTCGCTCCACCCTTTCTTAATAATACTTTTTTTTTAAACGGGAAACATCTTTTTTTAAAGCAATATCGAAATACAATTTAAATTTTTTTCATAATATACACTACCGGGCAAGACACCACCTTAAAGCAAGTAACATCATTTTTTTTTAAAAAAAAAGCGATGGAAATGCTATGTCAAAAAAACACCCAAAACATTTTTTTATAATTAATTAAACGAATGTTTTTTTTGTTTTTTTTTACTGGAGGTCTTCCTAGACTTGTTTGAATGTTTAGCTGTGTTTGATTGTTACCCCGTTTTTTATTGTTTATTTGTGTTTGATTGTTTAGCTGTTTCTTGAGTGTTTAGATGTGTGTATCTAGTAGTTTACGTACATGATCTTGTGTAAACAACTAAACCTATAAGTTAAATGTGGAACAACTACTCCCAAAGGACGTGGCTGTTGCATTAATTAAAGGAACGTTTGATTAGGCTACCTCGTAGCTGCCAGTCACTCGTTACACGAAAGAGGACTGGGCAATGTTCTACAAACATCGACCTGCACAGGTTATACCCAAATAAGGACCCCGGCTGCCGCGTCTGTGGCATGGCTGAGGGGACGGTGACACATCTGCTGGCCGATTGCTCTGCCGCGAATGGGGCACGCGGACAGCCGGGAAGCGCCAGAGCCGAGGACGAATACCCGTATGACGATGCTGTTAGTTTGAGGATCGCCGCATGAACTGTAAGCCTGGTCATAAGAGAATGATACATATTAGGCCGCTGCTCAGCTCGGCTTGGGCATTTTGGCACTTACCTTATACCCCTCTGGTAATCGCATGGCGGCCCATTCAAAGTACAACTTGTTCCTAAAGTGAACTGCCAAAACAGGTTTTCGCCCTGACATGAGTGAATGGGACATTTGGTTGTGGTTGGGCCTTATCCGTCTTTGCCTTTTCGTTGCCTTCAACATTCAGATGATTCAGAATGCGTGGCACTTTCACCTTACAACCGAGTCTTTCGAGTCGGACATAGCCGAGGAGGCAAGAGCGACGAGCCAGTCCTAGTCTCAGACAATGTTGTATGGCACATCCAACAGATGGAACAGGTCACAAAAGCTTTAAGAGAGTAATCTCAAGATTTTCGGAAAGTGGGATAAGATTAGGCAGCTGCAACTGAAAAACGTCTTCATCAATCAAACGTAACAAGACCTGGATGTCAAAATGTTGTTGCTGTAAAATTAAAAAATGGATAAATAAAAATTTAAAAATCGTAGATATTGCAACGCAAAAAAAAATCTTTTACGGCGTCATGGTGCTAAAACACTTCAGTGTAGACTCGCCTTTGAGCAGTGGCGGAACTATTGGATTAGTGGCTCCCGGAGCGGGACGATATTTTCCTTTCATTTTCCCAAGAAACTCTGCGGTTGAAAACATATGTCCCCCCACTCTACATAAAAAGAGAAAAATACCCCCTTATTCTGGTGCCCATCTATTGCGTATTTGATTATTATAAATAAATAGTTTTAGTCAGGAACTCAATAAAAAATCAGTTACATTGACTCAAATAGACACATGATGCTAAGTGTGATGCTAGAAACTCACCAAGTGTGGAACGTCAGTGATTCACCAAGAGCGTGATGCTAGTTACTCACTAAATGTGTGACGTCAGTGACTCAACAAGAGCGTGATGCTAGTTACTCACTAAATGTGTGACGTCAGTGATTCACCAAGAGCGTGATGCTAGTTACTCACTAAATGTGTGACGTCAGTGGAACTCAACTAAGTATATGTCATCCGTGACTCACCAAGTGTATGAAACCGGTTATTTACCAGCCAGTAATGACAGTGGCACAAAAAGAAAATTAGTAATTCAATGCACTAACAAAGTCAAAGACTGTCAGTTACTTAGATTTTTTTGCCAGCAACCAACGTTTTGAAGAAAAAAAAACACAACACCCAGACTGGGGAACGGCAATAATTCTTTAATTGACATATGGTGTTACATTGTGCAATGCTAAAATTATACACGTTTTTCCCATTCATTTAACAGGTTCATAGATGTCAGTAACTTAGAATTTTGTCAGTAACTTACTGAGCGTTACGACAATCCCACAGCCCTACATTCCCATGCTTGTTAGTACCCCCTACCCCCACCCCAACATGCGGGCTTGAGGTTAATGTGCGCTCCACCGATTTAACGTCTAAAATTGAAAGCTTGGTGTTTTACCGTAAATGCCAGCTAGTTAAAATGGTCGATAACTCATGTATGTCAGGCGAGGTATCGCGCCCACTTAGTTAAGTTTACCCTCAGTAGCAGGAGACCGGCACATAACGTTTTAAAGAAAATAAAAAAAGGTAAAAAAGGATTTTTAAAAACCACGTTTTTATAGGTGGACTAAAAAGAAGAAAATAATTTAAAACTTATAAGTTCAAGTACTTTGATTTAATATGACTAAAACGTGGGGCGGACGCTTATGAGGTTTAACATATGCAGTTCACTCATTCTCTCACTTATAGATCTCTCTTTTGCCTTCTAAATTATAAATCCTTAACTTTTATACCAAATACCCGCCCTACGTTTTTAGTCATATTAAATCAAAGCACTTCGATCGATCTGAAATTTTGATACAATGCATTGTCATCCAAGATCTATCTGTGGTAAAATTTTGAGATCTCTAGAACTTTCAGAAGTGGTTTAATTTTACGTTGGCAGATTTGAAAAAGTGTGGACAGACACGCAAACAGAAACGAAAGTGAGTTAATAAAAAAGTGGTAAAAAAATTCAAAAGCAGATACGAAAACGGCAATAGTTTTTTTTAAAAACATTGTTATGTGCCATAATGTTGTGTAATGCTGCAAATATAAACGCTTATTTTTTTAAATTAGGATCTCAATTTTTAATGTCTAATAAGGATAATTATTTTACAGGTGGAAGTATAGTTACCCTTATTTAAAATTAAGACCTGAATTATATTTCTAAATAAAGGCCATACGAAGATAAGTGATGGCAAAGGGGACGGTCGCCATAGGCAATAACTGAATAGCTATTTAGTGTTTAGATATTGAATATAAAATGCTTTTCTGCTATGGCGGATTAAGGGGGGGGGTGGGCTGAACGGGCTAAAGCCAGGGGCCCCTGATGATTTAGGGCCCCCAAACTGAACATATTTTATAATAAATGTGGACAAATGTATACATGAATTGCTGAAAATACGATAAATTAATAAAATCTCATCTATTAAAATGATCTCTTTTCCGACACGATAGTCTTAGCAGTCAAAAAACCTTATTTGATAGGCTCAATAACAGAAATTATTAAAGAATATTATATATATATTTTAACTTGCCAACCATAGTTGAGGTCTCGTGGTCGAATGAGAAGTACTAAGGCTAGTGGTGCAAGCGGTGGTGGGATCGATCCCCGGGTGCGGTGTGAAATTAATTCCATGTGTTTTTTAATTTTATAAATTGTCTTTTACACTCAATTTTAGGATAGCAGCAAAAAGTTATTTCTTCGAATTCGGTTTTTTCATGAATAATCAATTTGGATGAATATTTACAAGTTGCAGTCTTATCTAAAGGTACACTGGCTGGATAGGGCCCCAGTTTGAATTGCAGTCAGGGGCCCCGTGCAGTCTTAATCCGCCCCTGCTTTTCTTGATACCTTTTATATATATAACTAGTGTATTACCTGCCAAAAATGACGGACGTTTTCAGCTGAAATCTATTTATTTTGAAAAAAAAGCACTTTTTTAGGGCACCTACGGCGCCGACCTTTTTCAAAAGCCCAACTAACTTGTCCTTGTTTGATAAATACGAAATATTAAACTTTCTGAAATGCACACAAAGTATTTTATAATAGGGGTTGTAGGGCGCCTATGGCGTCCCCTTTGTTTTTTTTTGTTTTGATTTTATAATTAACCATCATCAAATCCTCTTTTTACATTGTTCCCTTTTCCAAAATTAAAATATGAGCTAAAACAATGACGTCATATAATATTTTTTACAGCGCATCTTTAATTTGCACACCTTTTGATGCATTTGTGCAGTAATTTGGTGCGTTGCTTTCTAAAATAGTATAGCGTTACATCCACACATACATACATACAGACGACGGGAATTATGTATATAATATTGATGATACTTTGTGTACATTTCAGCAAGTTTAATATTTCGTATTTATCAAACACGGATAAGTTACTTATGTTAATTATGTATATTTATTCCCGTTGTCTGTGTGGATGTAAGTTAGGTGGCGATGCGATCGATTTTGTATAAAAATATTATATGAAATAATTGTTTTATGCTTATATTTTAATTTTGGAAAAGGGAACGATGTACAAATAGGATTTGAGCTGACCCGCGGCGTAGCTTTTACCGCTAATGATTTAGTGACGGGTTGTCTGTATGTATGTATGGAATAATGCACACAAAGTATTTCATAATAATTATAAATCCTCAAATTAAACCACCATAAATTAAAGAGAAATTATTTATCTTTAATTTATGAAGCCATTTATTATAATTTCCAAAGAATATTTAAAACAACAACAAAAACAAAAAAAAAGCTTCTGCCTTATATGCTTATTTATTTTCCTTTAACATTCACCTTACAGTTTTTTACGACTATGCTCACATCTGAAATAGCTTTGTGCAGCATATAAATATGCATGTGAAGAGCGGCTGTTTTGTTCTGACATTGATCGTTAATATTCCCCTAATACGGAATGCTGGTAGTATCTAGAGATATTTGTTGGGAGTCTGAAGGTTCTTTCAAGGCCTTTAATGCTTCTCATGAATGTTATTATATGGCATCCTTGGGGGACAACTTAAGACTTTACATACAATCTCTATTAAATTAATGTGAACATCTTCGGGAATGTTTCTACTTCTTTGAACGTATTGTTTAACAAAGTACTCACAAGATAGCTGAAATTACTTAATTTACATCGTGAGAAATTTCATTCAACTACAATTATTGGATCCACGAGAGTCGATACATTAGTCGTCGTATGTGCACATTTAATCCAGTAAAAGCCCCATTATTGAGGGAGTAGAGCCACATAAGAACATTATTTGTTAAAAGTGTTTATTTAATTATTATTATTTTTTGCTCAAGAATTACGCGAAACCTCGATTATTTAATGTTCCTTTTCAGCCCCTATTATGGTACTTTACTTTTTCATAGCTCAACTCTTTTTTTTTGGGTTGTTTTTTGTCGGTCGCAATTGACGAAGACAACTCTCATCATATTAGTCATTTTCTTTAGCAGCCACGTGTTTTCTTTGGTGGCTTACTTGCCCTATTCTTGCACTAAATTTGCGTCCGCATTTCGGACAAGAGAAAGTTGGGATGTCGGACAAGAGATAGTTGGGATGTCGGACAAGAGATAGTTGGGATGTCGGACAAGAGATAGTTGGAATGTCAGACAAGAGATAGTTGGGATGTCGGACAGGAGATAGTTGGGATGTCAGACAAGAGATAGTTGGGATGTCGGACAAGAGATAGTTGGGATGTCAGACAAGAGATAGTTGGGATGTCGAGACAAGAGATAGTTGGGATGTCGAGACAAGAGATAGTTGGGATGTCGGACAAGAGATAGTTGGGATGTCGGACAAGAGATAGTTGGGAATGTCGGACAAGAGATAGTTGGGATGTCGGACAAGAGATAGTTGGGATGTCAGACAAGAGATAGTTGGGATGTCAGACAAGAGATAGTTGGGATGTCAGACAAGAGATAGTTGGGATGCAACCAGGAGGGTTTTGAACACGATCGTTCCTGGCCTGTTGTCTGAACTTGGCAGCCTGTTGTCTGGACTTGGCAGCCTGTTGTCTTGACTTGGCAGCATGTTTTCTGTTTGCCCCACAGACTGCTGCACGGTTCGGTATCATAAAACGCCAGGGAGCTCTGTCGCTGGCTGCTGCCTCCCAGAAGTCATCACCAATATCCAAGGCCTTCATTGCACTCTAAAGCTTATCTTTGTAGCGCTTTCATGGACCTCCGCGGGCTCTGTGCCCATCAGTAAGCTCACCATAGAAGAGCCTCTTTGGGAGTTTTATGTTTATGCATACATTGAAACCTGTGTATTTCGTTATTGGGAGGATAACCATTGATGATGTATGTTTGTAATAAATATTTGAAAAGAGATTACCTCTACTTATAATTTGGTCGTCTGAGCAGATCGGTGGGATTTAATAAAAGAAAAAAAACCGACTAGAGTAGGGTCTGGTGTAATTTTTAAAAAACACTTATTTTCCATTTTCAATTAATTTGTGACAACACCCAATGCGGATATTACCGAATGCCGCAGCCGAAATTTTACATCACTACTCCACTTCCGCCCCTCCAACTTTTTTTGTCACCCACACACTCAAACACTTGGGGTACTCAGTAACATCAGCAAGTCAACACGTGGAAAGAAATATTAATTGTCAATGGAAAGCGCCAAGTACCAATTATAGTCACGCATTTAGCAAAAGACAAATGATGGCAGTACAAGACAGTCAAAGAAAAGTCAGAACGTGTTATTTTTCTACCTTCAGAATTTCTCTTCCGGCTGAAAATTAAAGCCGAAAATTTCATTAAAAAAAATATTTAAAAAAACACAACCCAGAAAAAAAAACTATAAAAAAACAAACAAAACAAAACACCAACAAACAAAGAAATCGTTTTGTAAGCCAATAACACCCACAAAATTATATTAAATTCCTTCCCAGAATCCACTCATATCCTCCATGCAAAGGAATCTAACCAAGGTACACAGCGTCTGACAATGGAATCAGGCCCTCTGAGTTTTTATGAAAAATATAAGCTGCGCCTTCTTCCTAACGAGCAACCAATCAATAGTTTCCATTATACAATAAGAAAGTGCCGTGTACAATCACCGCTCCAGAGTTTTGTAGATAGAAAGTGCAAAAAATATAAATGGATGTTGTATTGGATTTTATTTTTTGTTTCCTATACAATTTCGGGGGAAAAAAACCTGTATCATGAATCTGGACCACCCAACTTGCAGCAATAATTTGCAGCATTATAATTCAAAACATGGAACGACTACTTAAGTTTTTAAACATTTTTCTATTTTATGTTATTTTTTTTGTCTGCCTGCTGAAGAGGGTCGTTAGCTGAAACGTCCCATTTATTTGTATGGATTCCCATACTTGTTTCTCTATACCCGGAGCTTGTCACACTTTTCCCATACTTAGTACACTATATCACTGATCGCGAACCTTGTGGCACGCGTGCCACAGTCGACACGCAGAACCTCATCAGCCGGCACACAACTAAAATATTACTTCCTTAATCGTACCAGCCCAGCCAAATCCCCATTTTTCGGGTTTCATGGGAGTGTTGGAACTTTGCTACATAAATAAGTGTGTTTTGGTTAAACTTCGGGCACGCGACCCCAAAAAGGTTCGCCATCACTGCACTATACCTATAGCTTGTTCCACTTTCCCCATAATTATTACACAATACCTATAGTCATTCGTTCCACTTTTCTCATACTTTTTTGCAATATTATTTTTATTTTACATCTTATTACACTATTGCCATACCTTGTATTAACGAAATTACCAGCGTACACTTAACTTAAATATTTCTTCTTTCTTCTACAGCGCTGTTGATAAAAACAATGTTTAATTTGAAAATCATGTTTGTTGACTTCAAAGCAAAGTAACTTAAATGCACAGTTGAATTTAAAAGAAACAAAAAAAAACAACAACCAAAAACAAAACAAATTTAGTCTATTTAACATAATCTATTACAAAACTTTGCAAAATATGTGGCGAAATTTAAATTTATTTATGAATTTTTGTTGTAATGTAATCGTAAAAGTGATATTAAGAAAATCTAAAATGTCAACAACAGCAACAAAACACACACAAAAAAAAATGAGGTGGGGTTGCAAAGAAACAAAGACTTAAACTCTACAAATTTAAAAATACATTTCTTTTATTGGGATGAAAAAATAAGCATGTGAAGTGATGAAGCGATGATCAAAAATGATATTTATAAAATTTAAGATGTTTCTTTATTTAAGAGTAAAATATATCTTTTAAAATAGTGAGCTATTATTTTGTGATTTGTGAAGACCCACTTCACACACCCCTTAAGATTGAGCTATTTTGAGTCTGTTATGTTGTATAGGAACACCTTGTTGGAATCATGATGACTGGGATTACTAAGCCTGAAATGACGACGTCAGGGATACTGGTGCCTGTTATTAATGTGTTTGGGATCACGTTGTCAGGGATCACGGTGCACGTGATCAAGATTTCTGTGATTATAATGTCAGGGATCATGGTGCATGGGATTAAATTGTCTGGCAACTCCACGCCTGGAATTACGATGTCATGGTTCATGGTGGTTTGGAACGATATGACTGGGATTACAATTTCAAGGATACGAATGTTTGAGATCATGTTGTAGGGGATCACGATGTTTAGGGAGACGATGTCAAGGGATCGCGATGCTCGGGATCACAATGTCTTGGATCAAGGTGTATATTATTAATAAAGCTGAGTTTACTCAAGCCATGCTCGTGTCAAATCCATAGTTTGCTGGGGTTTATTTTGAACCGTCGGGTAATAGTTCAAATTGAATCCTTCATAAAGATAGGGTAAAACTCCCATTATAAAATATTCTCTCTCCGCTTTGTCTTGTAATTAATAAAAAATATTTTTTTTTAAAACAGGACTTGTCATCTTATGGCGGAACTCTGTTATTATAATATCCGGCTATTCTGATTGAACGTATTATTAATTCAAAATATGTCTCTTTAATTCTGCGTTAATATGGGACTGTGGACTTAAACAAAACTTCCTTATAACTTTATTATATACAAACATATTTTTTAAAACGCAATATTACTTTTATATTTTGCTGAAAAACAATTTTTTACCCAAAATCTTGTCTAAAAACAGTAATGAAATATGACGTTTTCCGGTCGTGAAACGACAGACCCTATCTATCGGGATCATTGGTCGCTTTCATTATTAGACGTGTGCCAGTCATTTCAAAGTATATAAAGACAAAGCAAAAAAAAATATGTATTTATAAGAAATGGGGTTTCCGTTTGTTGCTGTTGTCCCCAAAGACGTGAAGGCGTAGCCAGTCGTGGCCGACATATTCTAGTTGCGGAAAATGAATTATTTTGAATGTTATACTTAACTGCAGTGCAGATCAAATGACCCCATCTCGTATGTAGCTAATATCTAACATGCCATTTTAAATCTTTACCGAACTACTGCCTAAGAATAAAACTATGTAATTTATTAAATAGTTCCCCCCACCCACCTCATAAATGAGAAAATAACCACTAATTTTAACAAATAACGGCTTTTGTTCTCAACAATAATTCGGCTTCACAATTTCTGAACAAACCACACACATTTACCATATCCGGCATGATTATAGTACGTAGTGCGTTTTTTTAGAGGTAGCAATTAAAATTTTTCCAATACACGGTGTCTACTCAAGCAGAGACATGCCACCTTTATGGAAAGGGTTCTTGATCGATACTTACACTGTCATAATCGTGGCTACGTTATATACCACAGCGGGGTTAGGCGGGGTATGTGTGTGAAGAGTGTGGGGTAGCGGGTGTGGATGGGTGGGAGCTAGAAGGAAGTCATGAAACACGAGTTTCAATGTACCCCTAAATGAGCACGTACGCGAAGTTACCGCATGTCTACATAGTACTCAAAACGAGCACGTGCACAGTTCTGTGTTTCCTCACAACCCATACAGCTGCTAATTATTCAGATCTATTATTTGGTTATTTCACTGAACTATATGAATCGCAGCATCAATTTTAAAACAAGTAATAATTTTTAAAAAAACGTAATAAAACCAAGTTTTTGACTATAAATCCTTTATGTACGAGACATAACTAAAAGAATGTTCATTATAATATGCAGCGCAAGACCATCCAAAAATACAAAATTGCAGTTGTGACGTAAAACATGTTTAATATAATGCGCACCGATCAGGAGTATGTTTATAAAAAGTGTTGTCAATAAAATACGCACCTTATTGCGCGACAGAAAGGATGTTCAATATAATACGCACCGCGACACTCTATCTCAAAAAATAACATGATACATAGGAATAAATAAACTAATCTAAAAAATCAATAATTTAATTACAGTACATGCGATCGATCTGAAATTTTGATACATTGTTTTTATCATCGGTACGGAACTGCATTCAAAATTTCAGCTCGCTAGCTTACGAGGAAGTGGGTTAAAAATCGATCCAAAGTTTTGGCGACAAGAAAGCAAGGGCGCAAGCAAGGGCGCAAGCAAGCAACCAGACACCACGAGTTAATATAAAGGATTTAAAAACTCGAATGAGTATTTCCAACAAAGAATTTCCGATTTTTTTTATTCAAAGGAAATCATTTTAGAATACATTAAAAGTAAGTTCAAATCAATAATTCTGGAACTAAACAAAACAATTGCTATCTACAAATTGCTGCTAAAATTACGGGAGTCGAATGAAATGAGATTTTTCAAAAATTCCTTCTCCAACATTGTTCTAAATATTATTAGCTATCGTTTGGCATTTGTTTCACCCCGATAGATGTTATGGTTGGCGAGAAATTGACAAAATACTGATATTTTTTGTTTTATTTTAATTTCCATGAAATCCAGTAAACCTTTTCCACATTTTTTATGGCCACTGCACATCCTTGGGACCTCCTTAACATATTTGCAAAAGGCACAAACCCTCCATCTTGTATGGTTCAGGAGGAGTTATATGATCAAGCTCGAAACGACAGACATTTCAAATATATAAACGAAATATTTCACATGGGAAATTGCGTTAAAACATATTATAATAATATTTATTCATTTTAACTGAAGTTTAATTTATTGTGAGGGTATTTGGCTCTGTCACACCCTCGCATGTATATTTAATCGTGCTATAACACTGATAATAATATTATTACAAAGAACGTAGTTCTCATCCAGTGCCATAGCTCATGGTGACACACCCTCACGACTTAGCCCATAGACCTCCCCCGAGTCTGCCAGTGCCAAGTAACTTGAGCATACGGAGTTTTACACTTTGGTGTTACCCTTTGTGATGGTGTCACCCGGTGCGGTCCTCAACACCCGCACCCTTTAGTGACGCCACTGACAAAAACCCTTTGAAGTTACCTTAACTGTAAAAGTCTATATGAATAATATTTTACATAAATATATATTTAAATATATTTTAAAAAGAAAATATATAAATTATAAATGTACTTGTTCATTATAGAACCCGAAAAGGCAGAGCCCTCAAGCCCAACAGCCGTATCAATCGAATGGGTCCAAAATATAGGGGGGGGGGAATGGCCGGGCAACAGTCTGACAAGCTGTAGCGATGGGGTGCCCAAATTAATAATTATAGTTGAGGCATAATGAACATATATAAATTGTTTGAAAAAAAAAGGAATTGACAATGACGATTAGCTGCCTGTTGATGAATGTGTTATGACGGACACACATTTAGCTCACACGTGCGTTCATTATTAAATTACGCACCTTGCATTACGCCAATGTTATATTACCGTGTCTTATATGTTACAGAAGCTTCTTCTATACAGAATATTATTGCGTCTCAAGCTTATCTGTGGTTTGAATCCAGTCTTGCATTTTCATTAGAGTTTTGAATGTTGATAGTGTGTTTGTTTTCCTGTTTTTTTTTGACAACACGTCACGCCCATATGCAGGGGGGGGAAGAAGAAGGATTTGCATTTGTTCTTGAATGCTGAACAATAAATTGACGATTTTTATTTTAAGTGCCGGTAGATTGTTGTTGTGTTGTATTTCCAAGAATTTGACGCCTTGCTTCTCTCCATGCGACCGTGTGTTCGAGTGTCACGCACTTTACATCTGTAATAAGGATGATTATATAATAGGAATAATTGTCTTGGTGAAAATCTACAAATTAAATACATTTACGAGAGTAAATTAATTATGCCTAAGTGAATATGTCCATGATGTCAAAGAGAGTACGTCAATGATGTCTAAGAGAGTACGTCAATGATGTCAAAGAGAGTACGTCAATGATGTCAAAGAGAGTACGTCAATGATGTCTAAGAGAGTACGTCAATGATGTCTAAGAGAGTAGGTCCATGATGTCTAAGAGAGTAGGTCCATGATGTCTAAGAGAGTACGTCAATGATGTCTAAGAGAGTAGGTCCATGATGTCTAAGAGAGTAGGTCCGTGATGTCTAAGAGAGTACGTCAATGATGTCAAAGAGAGTACGTCAATGATGTCTAAGAGAGTACGTCAATGATGTCTAAGAAAGTAGGTCCATGATGTCTAAGAGAGTAGGTTTGTGATGTCTAAGAGAGTAGGTCCGTGATGTCTAAGAGAGTACGTCAATGATGTCAAAGAGAGTACGTCAATGATGTCAAAGAGAGTACGTCAATGATGTCAAAGAGAGTACGTCAATGATGTCTAAGAGAGTACGTCAATGATGTCTAAGAGATTACGTCAATGATGTCTAAGAGAGTACGTCAATGATGTCTAAGAGAGTGCGTCAATGATGTCTAAGAGAGTACGTCAATGATGTCTAAGAGAGTAGGTCCATGATGTCTAAGAGAGTACGTCAATGATGTCTAAGAGAGTAGGTCCATGATGTCTAAGAGAGTAGGTCCATGATGTCTAAGAGAGTACGTCAATGATGTCTAAGAGAGTAGGTTCCCTGATGTCTAAGAGAGTAGGTCCATGATGTCTAAGAGAGTACGTCAATGATGTCTAAGAGAGTAGGTCCATGATGTCTAAGAGAGTAGGTCCGTGATGTCTAAGAGAGTACGTCAATGATGTCAAAGAGAGTACGTCAATGATGTCTAAGAGAGTACGTCAATGATGTCTAAGAGAGTAGGTCCATGATGTCTAAGAGAGTAGTTCCGTGATGTCTAAGAGAGTAGGTCCGTGATGTCTAAGAGAGTACGTCAATGATGTCAAAGAGAGTACGTCAATTATGTCAAAGAGAGTACGTCAATGATGTCAAAGAGAGTACGTCAATGATGTCTAAGAGAGTAGGTCCATGATGTCTAAGAGAGTAGGTCCGTGATGTCTAAGAGAGTAGGTCCATGATGTCTAAGAGAGTACGTCAATGATGTCTAAGAGAGTAGGTCCGTGATGTCTAAGAGAGTAGGTCCATGATGTCTAAGAGAGTAGGTCCGTGATGTCTAAGAGAGTAGGTCAATGATGTCTAAGAGAGTAGGTCCATGATGTCAAAGAGAGTAGGTCCCTGATGTCTAAGAGAGTAAGAATGTAGGTCCTTGATGTGCACTGCGTAATCTTGAATAACAACTCGAAATGTACGTGGAGACATCAATTGGTTGTAGAGCTCATACTCTATTGATGACTAGTAGCCCACCTACCTTCCCCCGCTTCGGCCCCACGTCATCATTCATCAAATTACTGATATTGTATCAACTATATTGCACATGACTTTTTTCTCACACATCCGGGTTGTCCCCATGTAGATCTATAACCTTTTCTTTTATGACGACACCATCAGTCATGGCCGCACACATACATGATTACTCACACCTTGTTAGCGACTTTTAAACCAGTGGTCCACTTCCATTTTTCAAAGTGATGGCCCCATTGATTTTTAATTTAATTTTTTTTTAACTTTATTTTTTAAAATCTTTTTTCCCTTTTGTTTTCTTCTAAATTATTATTATTTTCTTTAAAAAAACGGATGGAGTCCATCCCACAAATTGACCCACTGAATAAAAGAAAGAGTTAATGATCAGAGACCCAAAAGTGCGCACCCCTGCTCTATCATCTTGCGGGTCAAACAAGTGAACTTCAAACAGATGGTTATCAGCACACTTAGGAAAAAAAAATATTAGCGGTTGCATTCTTGCCATTCACTGTTAGGACCGTCCCTTCATATCCCATGTCAGATAGGGTAGGGATTTATGTTTAACCGCTTTACTCTGACAATAACCACAATGGCAACACGTTACTTCCTTATTTCGGGTTCTCTGTCCCAATGGACTAAAACCCTGAACCTTGAAACCAACCAGGGATAACGGTTTTCTCATTGGTATATGTGCATGTGTGTGCTCGTGTGTCGCGTGTGTAGTATGTATGTGCGTATGTGTGTGTACACAAGTTGGAGTGATCTCTGGATGAATTGAATTAAAATTATATCATACATCATTTTTTAATTAAAAAAGAGTTAATTTTAATTTTAAAATCGTTTTTTTTTAAAGATCGCTTTAGTCCATAATTATTTTCATTTCCATAGAATAATTTTCGCTATGCTTTTGTTAGAAATGTTTCATTATCACTCTTTATGTCGAGACTTGATCTGTATACTAAAGAAACAGCTCAATAATTCGGCGCCTTTAGCTAGATTTTACAGTTCGTGGCTTTTTGCGATAATTGTTTGTCAATCTGTGACTTGGATGAATTCTTTTTTGTCAAAGGGATGCTTTGGAAGAATGATAGGAGAACATTGTTTTCTATATTTTCACGTTATTTCCCGGAGTAAAAATTTTTCCCGCGAAGTAATACATTTTAAAAACAAAATATCGTGTAAAATCCCGGTTTCCCGAAAGAGAAATGCCATTATCGACCAAAAGACGAGTCCCGGACACAAAAAATGACTGAAAAACTGAGGCAGATGATCACATCTTAAATTGCGTTTGAAAAAAAAATTGTCCACAACTAATCAATAATTTCTTTTTTAAACCCTTCCTCCTTTTCACTTTCTTTCCATTACATTCTTTTGTGTCTCCCCATTTTTCAGTTTAAATCAAAGTGAAATGTTTTACGTTAACCAGAAAAGCTTGCATCATTATTGGATACGGTTTATATATATAATATATATATAAGTTAAAAATGTTGTATCTTTAACGCTTTGCTTAATGACACAACACAGACTACCATTCTTGACAGGAAAAGCTGAAAATAGACACGATCAAATATCAAATACCTGGGATTGAGCATAACTTAAAATAGTTTAACTCTAGAAAAAGTATACAATGAAGTTAAGTCTACGGGACTGACGCTGCACAATTATGCTCGAAGTTATTACGTCAGTCCAAGTTGTAACATCTGATTATGTGTAGGCGTAACAATGTCAACATTATCTTTTGCACAATGATTCCAGGAGGCACTGGTTCAAAAAAGTAACTTTCAATTTGAACTCTATGTACATCAATTTACATAATGCATATCACACGTCCTCAAACAGGAATACACCAGTCGGCCATCTTCCTTCTATCTTCTCTCTATCACGTGACTTCCCTTTCTTTCAATCTCCTAACTCTCACGTTACGTTACTCTAGAAAAAGTATACTGTGAAGTTAAGTCTAAAGGACTGACGCTGCACAATTACGCTCGTAGCTATTACGTCAGTCCAAGTCCTATTTGCCGTATTGATATAGACGAGACGAACTGTCCATAGCCTAGCTCAAAAACTGCCCCCCCCCGCGATTATCATTAAACAAATTATCAAACCGTATCCTACACTAGTGCTTCTCAAAATGGTGGTCCGCGGACCGGTGCCGGTCCGTGGGCCATCCGATGCCGGTCCGCAGAAGTTACCAAGAAAGGACATTTCGCTACCCCGTCAGTAAAGGGAAAATAGTTCACCGGTCCCTGGTGCAATGAAAAATTTTCTTGCCGGTCCGCCACAATAAAAAGTTTGAGAGGCACTGTCCTACGCCACATATCGCTCTATAAACATGCTTCAGTTGTTTGAAATCGATTTACCCCAAATGTCAGGAAGTTAATTTTAAATTGACCACCGCTCTCCGCGCCTTTTACAATCATTTGTTCACTCGTCTAGACTTGGTCAATGAGGGAAAAAGGAGAATACCAGTGAACAAATTGAGGTGAATTGAAGATCTTTTAGATAAACTGATTACGCTGCATCCCTCGGCTGTCTGAGTAACCTCCCCGGATGATCTTCTTTATATGTTTTAGAATTGGGTGGACTTTTGGCTTTATTGGTCATGGCAAATCGATGCCATGCGCAAACAGAATGTCCTATGAGAACATAACAATGACAGGAAACAAGAGGAAAATGACCGGAACCAACAGAACAATGACAGGAACCAACAGAACAATGAGAGGAACCAACAGAACAATGACAGTAACCAACAGAACAATGACAGGAACCAACAGAACAATGACAGGAACCAACAGAACAATGACAGGAACCAACAGAACAATGACAGGAACCAACAGAACAATGACAGGAACCAACAGAACAGTGTCAGGAACCAACAGAACAGTGACAGTAACCAACAGAACAACGACAGGAACCAACAGAACAGTGACAGGAACCAACAGAACAGTGACAGGAACAAGATAACAATGACAGTAACTTCCCTGTTTCCCCCGAATTTTTATGATGCCTTTATGTATCAACTGTAACAAAGCATCTATATATAGTTAAATTGCACACCATTAAACTATCTTACGCCGCTAATGAACATGAGTCATTGGTATAAATAGGACCCCGATTTTATGACGTCTTTTTGTAGCAACTGTAAGAATGGACCTGCATCTGGTTAAATTGCACACCATTAAACTATCTTATGCCGCTAATGAACATGGGTCATTGGTATAAATAGGACCCCGATTTTATGATCTCTTTATGTGGCAACTGTAAGAATGCACCTATATCTAATTAAATTGCACACCATTAAACTATCTTATGCCGCTAATGATCACGGGTCATTGGTATGAATACCAACACCGAGGCCCGCGTGAAGTGGCCGAAAGAAAAAAAAATCTATAGTGCACAGTAAACATGACATAGTGTGAAATAGCTTGAAACATCTTTCTAACGATCGTGGTGGTAGTGGGAGTGAGGGGGGGGGGAGATTCCACACACCTGTTGCCGTGAGGGCCGGGTCGAAGAGAGGACTGTGGATAGGTGGGTGGCACGGATTGGACAGATCATGCACGGTGGGAGGGGGTGGGGTGAATGAGGGAACAATGGGACAGCAAACGTGTCAACACTTCTCTTGACGGTCACTGCAGGTTATGCCTCTGATAAACCAGACTTGGGATTGATTTGGTGTGTGTGTGTTTGGGGGGGGGCAGTCACGATTGTTAAATACTAGGGTAAAAGTAGTGTTGAAAGGGTAGAGGGGGGATGATGTGGGGCTAAACGTGGAGTCTGCTCAATAAGTCAGACCAGATATTTTCTGTGTGTCTTTGGCGGGGCGCGTTCTTAGCATGTCAACGCTCTAATTTAACAGATCTCACCTAAGTTTACGTACTATCAGACCAGACATTGTTGTGTTTGGAATTTAAACAATTTTTAAAACGCAAAATACAAAAGCATGACTATAACTTTGAATTATTTGAGTTAAATGAAGAGTAATGCAGTTTTATCAATATTTGAGAGAAAGTCTTAACACAAAAAAAAATAAAAAAAATCTAATATATAAAGATGAAAGTTTGTGTGTTTGTTTGTGGTTTGTTACCAATGGAATTCCACACCGTTTGGACCCAGGATGCTGAAAATTTTGCGTGGGGACTCTCATTCGACCCTAGACAGGTCGTAGGCTATGTTTCAACCCCAGATGACCACCCCTAGGGTAAGGGGGCCCATAATCAGAAAATGTAGAGCCTAAATAAAGACAAAATAAATTCTCATTTCGATATTGAACAGCTTCATGCGGGCATTCAAAACGAGTTCATTTTGGTGCGTTATTTTTTACAATACGTTTATTTTGAGCTGTGCGCTTTCAAAAATCTTTTATTGTCAAATTACGGTGCGCACCTTTTCGTGTACGCGTCTTAAATTGAGCAGTGTAATTTTATTATAATAACATTCATATTTGTTTTGTCCTTGCGGTACAAAACAGTGGCCTTTTATACAAATACTTTCTTTATATTATAGATCTGTTAAAACTATTTCATTACAGTTGACACACGATGTATGGTATTTATTTTTAAATTAAGAGTTTTATTATGTTGTTTCTAATAACTCAAATTTTAATTTAAACAAATACTAATTATGTGAGGGTATTTTATGTGGAAAGAAATTGCCCAAGTCAAAAAAGCTTAATCGTAATTTAGAGGAACTATACGTTTTGTTTTTCTTAAAATGTGTTGCGTGTTCTTTATTAATGTTTCTTGCTTATTTTACTGGCTCAATCCCTTACATTTACTTATTAAAGTTAATCATCAATGATTATTACATGCATATAAAAGCCTACGACCAATGCTGTGGTTTTTTTATTACATAAGCTCTATAAATTTACAATTTAAACCTTTCTACCGGACTTATAAACAGAAGTATATTAAACTCAATACAAGTGAACCTAAAATCAATTAAGTTGGGCGGCGAATTGAATATGACATGGTCATTACGCTGTAGCGGAATAACAAAAGCCATTTTAAAAATAGATGTTTAGTCAAACATATCATCTTTTTTTCAATTTCGTAAATAATTTATTTATTTTTCAGAAACTAAATCTGGTGTTTGAAATATAATTTACAAACTATGATATCCCATCGGGAAACAGGATCCAAAACATACTTGAATTCATTTTTAAAATTATACCTATCACATAAAAGCCGTAAATTTAAATCGTATAATATAGAGACAAATTTATAAAAGAATTATATATCATTTCCATATTAAAACAATAATTAATAAAAGACTATCAAAAAGTATACAATTTATTTTTGGAGCAGTATTTCATTACAAGATTTCATTTTAAGCGCCTGCCCTTCAGTTAACTTTCATTGACTAAAAATGGTGCGCAAATTTTATTGCAAGCTTTTTAAATAAGATTGAGTTAGTTTCTTTAAATTCTTTAGGAAACTTCATTACATTTACAACATTTATAATTTACTTTAGGGGCCGTCCATAAAGTACGTCACGCTGCAGTGGGGGGAGGGGGTGTAAGAAAGTGTGACAGTTTGTGATAGGGAGAGGGGGGGGTTTCCGGCCATGTGTGACGTCACGGTGTTTTACATTAAATTTTAATTATTTTATTAATTAAAAACAAAAGTTTTTTTTCGAAAGTGTGACGTACTTTAGGGGGGGATGGGTCCCAGATTTGTGACATTTTGTGACAGGGGGAGTGGGGAGTTAAAAATGGTAAAAAATAGCGTAACGTACTTTATGGATGGCCCCTTATTAGCTCTTTAGTATAAGCAGCTATTGCCTTTTAGAGAGAAGGTGGGAGCGTAGTTCCTTAAGTTATAGCTGCTGTTACAAATATTTCATTACTTTGAATAGTTTAACGATGTGGGGTCATAAATAAAATAATTGTTTTACGTGACGGCAGTTGTCGTCATTTATAAAAAAAAATGGCAGTTAACTTTATTTAGTACCCTTAAAATTGAAAGTGAGCTTCATGAGAAAAGCAAATCTCTACGTGAAATCAACTCATTAGTAATGAACATTAGAAGTTGAATTTTGTTTTCTTATAACAATTTTTAAAATTTCTGATATATATGCATAACATTATAAAAATATATACACTCTAAAAAATTGTGTTTAAAGTTTATAATGAATGAGAGACTTTCTTAATATTTTTTTATTTCTCTTGATTAACTTCATTTAGTGCCCCTTTTCTATACTAATAATAGCCTAAGCATCCAATCACTAATGGTCCAACTTCCCATTTGCATAAAAGTCTGTAAATGTTCAGACTCATACTATAATAAATTAAGCACGACTGAACTCTGATCTAAAATTAATGTTGAGTAAAAATTGTCTTTTCGTATATCAGCTAATTTATTACAGTATATTATTTGACTACTGGATCAATGGATATATCTATACTAAACTTAAGTTAACTTGAACCTGATAACTAATTTGAATTTTTACCTCAATGGGAATTGAATATGCCCACTCATTACTTTCTAGGATTCCAAAATATTTTTTTTTCAAGAAATGTATATCTTCGTTTCATATACGTTTTTAAGCGAATGGATCAATATTAAATATACTTGGCAAATAAGTGATCTAGTTTCCAGAAAAAAAAACAGGGAAAAAAGGGAGCCTGGAAAGACAAAAAGTGAGCTTAATGATATACTTTACAAAATATAATCTCTTATCTGAAAACGGAAATCAACAAAGAAATGAATGCCGTGGTGAAACAGCAACATATAAGATTTTGGAATCCATCGCTAAATGGGACCGTTTTGATGAAGGTGACAAAAGTGAAAAAATTATAAAAATAAGATTGATGTATTTTAATTTTGTTTTTTATTTTATTCATTTTACCTTCTTTCCTTCAGTTCTATCAGCGTATTAAAAGCTACATGAGTTTCATTCCGAAAGTAATCTCTTGATACGCTGAAGCTATAGCAATGAGAAATGTTTGTTTGCAGGATTTTATATTAAAATAAGGCCCTTTTCAAATCGTTTGTTACACTTCAAAGCTCCATTTATTATTGGGTAAAATTGTCTCAGAATTAGAGAATTACATTTTTCATAAGTATATTTCTGACCAACTGAAAGTTGCATTCCATGAGTAAGCACAACATTTAGTTATATTATAACAAGAAGGCCGAACTTAAATCGTCGCATACACATATATACTTAACATATAGTTATTAGCTTATTTTCAACTACGTATTCAACCTTATAGGGCAGTACACTCCCGCTGCAAAAGCGCGGGTACATTTCTAGTAAATTAAAATAAAATAAAATAAAAACAATAAAAATAATAAAAAATCAGCCACTTTTTGGTATAAACATTTATTCCGTACATTATTGGCAATGTAAGAGTCGCCCTAAAAGATTATATGTATCAACCACTTGGCAAAACCATAAATAAAGATGTCACTTGAACAACTGAAACCCATTTTCTCGTTCGCTGAACACCTCGTGCCATTGTGAACACATTTGCCAAGTCATGAAAAGTTTGTTATGCTTTGAAAATTAAATACTCGCAATCAGTATACAATAAAATAAATTATTTTAACAAATACCTTTTTTTGTTTAAATTCGTTGACAAATAGTGAAACCGTGATCGCAAAATAAAAATAATTTAAATTGAAGTATTTCTATCTGATAAAGATTGGAGTTTCAACTGAACCTAAGAACCCCTGATTTTTTTTCTTCTTCAAAAAGTCAGCCAGAGAACATTTTTTAAAATAACTCTTTATTGCAACAATTGCATTTCGCAAAGAAATTCATATTAAATGAAGTGTTTTTTTTTAAAGTCTAAGTACTGTTTCAATATATTGTAGGGTATTCTTTCTCCGTTAGTATATCGCCATTTAAGATATGAACGTGTGCAAAATGTCACGGCATTCGATCAACGTGAAGTGGGGGGGGGGTGCATTTGATTTCAATGTTTCACCTCGATAACGAACGGAGTTGGGACCAGTGATAGCGTTAAAACACATGTGTTGGAATAAAAACACACCACTAACCAAAAATTGAAGTTTTAAAGGTGGTTCATTGAAATTCTATTCGACTACCTGTTTAAGACTATTATAAATCCCGCAGTTTAGGTTGGGATGCTGGAAGGATAGAGTGAGAGTAAGGATTGGATACATGAGTGTGGGTGAGGTGAGAGATAGAGCGAGGGATTGTGTTAGAGTTAGAGTAATGATGGGATGGATAGGTGTGGGTGCGGTGTGGGTGAGTTGAGGTTTGGGTGATGTGAGGTGTGGGTGAGGTGAGGTGTGGATCAGGTGTGGGTGCGGTGTGGGTGAGGTGAGGTGTGGGTGAGGTGAGGTGTGGGTGAGGTGAGGTGTGGGTGAGGTGAGGTGTGGGTGAGGTGAGGTAATGGTGGGGTGTGGGTGATGTGAGGTGTTGGTGAGGTGTTTGTGAGGTGAGGTGTGGGTGAGGTGTGGGTGAGGTGTGGATGAGATGTGGGTGCGGTGTGGGTGAGGTGAGGTGTTGGTGGGGTGTGGGTGAGGTGAGGTGTGGGTGAGGTGAGGTGTGGGTGAGGTGAGGTGTTGGTGGGGTGTGGGTGAGGTGAGGTGTGGGTGAGGTGAGGTGTGGGTGCGATGTGGATGCGGTGTGGGTGAGGTGTGGGTGAGGTGAGATGTGGGTGAGGTGAGGTGTGGGTGAGGTGAGATGTGGGTGAGGTGAGGGATGGAGCTAGGTAAGGTGAGAGTCATGAAGGGATGGATGCAGGCAGAGGGGTGGGGGAGGTTATCTATCCTAGTCCCCCCTCCCTTTTAAAACATGGAAGTGATGCAAGCGAAGGCGTCAAATATAGGGCATGATAGCATGATAGTTAGCAGGAGTCACTAACTATGTAGTTGGCTAACTTGCAGCTCTGTAATCTTTTTATTTATTTTATTTATTCGCTTGTCGACAAAACATCTCATGCCATAAAGGACAGGAAGACAAATAATTACCCTAATGATTGCCATGGTTACTCTTCGTTCAACATTGTTTGAGATGCCTGAACTCAATGCGTATACATGTATACATAAATATGATAGATAGAGTTAATAGTTAATCGTTTTGATGCTGACTTCCGGGTTCGAAACGTGAAAGAGCGTCCGCATTTGTTTTGTGGAGACATGATGTTTATGACCCCACGAGAAGATAAAACAGACTCAAGAGGCCTTGTCATAATATGGCCGAAATCTATTAATAGTAGGCCTGTTATCGATTAATTAAAATTTAATCGTTAACTTTTGTAAAATTATCGATCAATTAATCGATAATTTCGATTAAAGCCAAAAAATAGAAATTTATTAAACTGAACATTTTTCACGGACATTGAAAATTAAGGATATTTTGAACTTAATTTTATGACAATGTGTTGATACTTGGATCGGATGTTTGTGCTGAAGGTGGTACGTCAGCGATGTATTTGATCCTTTAAAAGAGAATTGTTTATGGCAGTGGACACAGTAAACTTTTTCACCATCTTCGACTTTGCCATCCGCAGTTAGCTTAAAAGCAAAATTTTTGCTCAACTTTCTATTTATATGTTTAAATTTAACTGCGCTGATGCTGTCAGTCATATTTTTACCACGTTTTCATTAACTTGCTTTCGTTCCTGTTTATCCACAATTTTTTCAAATCTGCCAACGTAAAATTAAACCACGTTTGATGGTCCTAGAGATCTCAAAATTTTACCACAGATAGATCTTGGATGACAATGCATTGTATCAAAATTTCAGATCGATCGAATGTACCGTTATTAAATTATTGAACTTTTTAGTTTATCTATATATAAGCATATGTATTATTTAGTTGACGTCTGCCGGTCCAGATAAAGTAATAAAATAAATTATAATATTACGCGGGAGAAGTTTGTACGTAAAAAAATATATAAATTATTATTAATTATTAATAATTAATTATTTATTAATAAACATTTTTTTAAAATATTATAAATATTTTCTTTAATTTTAATCAAACTTTTATCGATTAAAATTATTTTAATCGATAAAAAATTTTAACGATTAATCGAGAAATTAATAGTTAATTTCCGCAGACGTAATTAATAGAAATATTGGGGTATTTTTTTTGGAAAGGACGATTTTCATAAATAATTTAATAAAAGATACGAGTCAATTTGTAAGTGTAGGTATATTGAGAAGGAAGTATCTTATCAGCTATCTGTTAATTTTTCGTTAATTTAAGACAGCTTATTGCAGTGCTACTGAAAGGGATGTGTGTGTTAATTTGAATTAGATGCCAGTTTTGAACTGGCCCATACATTAAAAATATATCTTTTAGATTTCTTACGCCAGTATTCGGAACTTGCCGCCTGCTGATGTAAAGAAACATACTATCCGACTGGAAATAACTATATTTCATTGAATATAATAATTTATAGTGAACATTATAAATATTTGGTTTTTTAAATAAAAAATAAAATTTAGTTTTGACCACGCCACTTTTTAAAAAATAAATTAGTATTTTTTTAAATTTAATTTTTTTTACAAACAGCATGAATTGATTTATTTAAAGACTTAATGAAAATTACTCTGCAGTTATTTCAATGCGTAGTCATAACTAATCACAGGGAAAAAACAACAATAGCTCAGAATTATTATAGATATGTCCCCCAAACTCAAACAATAGATTTGCACACCTGTGTGTGTGTTGTAAAATGTAAAATTAAATAATTTTTTTTATTTCAAAACTTCAAAAAAAAATAATAATAGAGAGAATGAAGTTGACATTTAATACTGAAAAGATTTATTATATTAAACCCAATTTATAAAGGCAAAAGAGAGGACCAATGGAAATGTTTATAAAGAGAAGAAACATGAATGCCGAGCATCAAACAAACTCTGACTCTTCTTCACAATTACGGTGGTCGAGTGGCATGCGCGATCGGCTGGCGTACTGATGGTCACGGATTCGAATCCAAGTGAAGGCAAGGATTTGTTCCTGGGGCCTAGGGCGTCCCTGAGCCCACCCAGCTCCGAATGGGTACCTAACACCAGTTAGGGGAACAAAGGCGGCTGGGTAATTTGTGGAACCCTCATAGCCGCGACCTGTGGACGCTGCGCCACTTGCCAACAGACCGGCATGGTGTGTGGACTCAATAATCTTCTGTATAGAAGGAGCGTCTGCATAGATAAGATGATGGAAACATAAATGAAACCGAAGCTTCATTAGCGAAACGAATTGATTTTAACTTCACTTGAAAATATCACTCTTCGTAAAATGAATTCGGTTTTGTATGTGTGGATGATGCTGGTATCCCAACACCTCACGGTGTTAGTCGCAGCGATGTTCTATCGAATATCCTCAACATATTTTAATACGAAATTAAGATGACAGTAAATGAACAATAAGAAATCAATGCTTAAGATTATTCTTTTCAAAATTGTTGGATGACTTAATTTGTATCCAAACATTCATAAATAATACAATTATACTTTCAACTATATTGGTGTATAAATAGGCAATATATTTTTTCAGTGAGAAAGAACACTTTATCTTATAATTAATTTTCATTGTAAACATCTGATGCGCATTAAAATGTATTTGCTCGCAATCGCTGCACCACAAAGCACTTGTCCAAATATACTTTATCAAATGCGTTGTTCTTGAGGAAATTTAGGTGACAAGATAAGATATGTTATTTTCCTATAAACTCTTTTTAAATTTAATTTAAAATACTGTGAGTCATATTATTAAATTGTTTTACTAAAAAAGGTTATTTCTAGTAACTTGAACCTACATTTACCAAAAAATAAATAAATTCAAAAATACTCTTTTAATTGTGCATTTATTTATACTTACAGAAATTATGAAATTAATTCTATTATGATTAATCTATAAGTGGCTTTAACTATTTTAACAGCTAGCAAATTCATATCTGCAATTTTTCTGTTTATATAAGTGGCACGCCACTTGACTTCGATCCCTATATTTAGGGATACAATGACAATAAAATCTAATGACTTTCGTTCGTACCTACCGGTTAACACTAAATCCAAACACAAAAATAATACATTTTATGTAGACCTTCGGAAATTAACGATTAATTTCTCGATAAATTGTTAATAATTTTTAACGATTAAATTATTTTTACCGATTAATCGACCCATCACTAAGAAACTATTGGAAGTCAAAAAGTAAAAAAAAATGTTTAAAAAAAAGCGGCCGATAAATAATAAATTTCCTGACAATTATACGAACATTTTGGTTTTAAACTATTGACTGACGAGATGGTTCAAAATGTTGATAAAAGTTTGCCTACCATGGTTCTAACCTAGACCTTTTTAAATCCCTTATATTAACTTCACCGCCGTCTTTGTCGTCATCTCTCTCTGTCTTGGGCGGGCGGAAAAACAAAAGTAAAAAATAAGTAAAAATGTAAAAAAAATTTTTTTTTAAAAAGGACACGATTTTATTTACAAACATTTACAGACTGAAACGCGCTGATCTCCTCTGGCCTTGATGTAAACACGGGAATTCGGTAAAACAGGGCTGGAGTGAAACCAGTGAGCCGTGGAGGTCAACTCTAGCAGACGACTATACATTCTAATAATTAAATATTTAAAAAATCTTTTTTTAAAAAAGGACACGCTTTTAACATAACCACTACTTTTAGTTATGTCTCATATATAAGGGATTTATAGTCAAAAACTTTGTTTTTACAGCTATTTTTTAAAACTTATAATAAAAACTCTTTAAAATTCACGTCTGAAGCCCACACATCTTTTTAAATCCCTTATATTAACTTCGCGGCCGGTCATCTCATCATCTCATGGGCGGGCGGGCGGAAAAACAAAAGTGATGTAAGGAACCTGAGATTCCAAAGTAGTTAAGTTTTTTAAGTAAACTAAGGTGGTGAACTTTGTCAAATGCTTTTGAGAAGTCTAGTGATCTGTTTTTTCTAAAGCCGTGTTGATGTGGGCATAGGGCATTATATTTGTCAAGGTGGTTAACTATTCTACTATATATTATGTGTTCTAGTAATTTACATGTGATAATAGTAAGTGATACAGGCCTGTAATTACCAGGGTCTGATTTATCCCCTTTCTTAAAGAGTGGAGTTACGTTAGCTAATTTCCAATCCTGGGGCACTTTACCCTGGTTTAGAGAGGCTTGAAAGAGCACTACAAGGATTGGGGACAGTTAATTGCTTAGTTCTTTTAATAACCTTGCAGGGAAATCATCTGGGCCAGTAGCTTTGTTTATTTTAAAGTTTTTTAGGAGTGAATGTATACCTATCTCATCTACAGTTATGTTACCTATTTCCTCAATTTTATTTAAATTTATTAAAACTTCCTTGTCGCCTGAGGCAGAAAAAGATGATGCAAAATATGTGTTAAGGATATTAGCTTTAGTTTCATTATCATTATAGGTTTTATTATTTGAGCCTTTTAGTGTGGCTATTCCTGAAGGTTCCATTTTTTTTAGATTTGATAAAGGACCATAAGTTTTTATTGTTATCTTTGGTAATTACATTGTTTATATATTCATTTTGGAGGTTTCGACTAAGTTTTTGTGTCAAGTGTTTAATCTTTAAGTATATTTTGTGTATCCTATATGAATGGGTAGCTTTATATTTCTTAAATAAGTTCTCTTTTTGTTTGCATAGCCTTTTCAATCTAGAATTGAGCCAGCATTTGTTAATTTTATTTGATGTTAGTTTTGTTGGAACATTCTCATCCATTATAGTTTTTATATTTGTTTTTATATCTTTCCAAATTTCTTCTACTGGGCTATTTGTGTTAAATTTACTTAGGAAAGTTTGTTGGAAGTTAGCCGCTAATTGGTGTAGTTTTATTGAATTACATTTATTCCAAAGATAGATTATTCTTCTAGGTATCTTATTAATTTTAGTTTTTATTGTACTGGTGACCCTAACAATATCATGGTCGGACAGTCCTGGAATTATTTTATAGTCTAACACTAGTCCTGGTCTATTTGTTAGGAATAGGGATATATATATAAGGGATTTATTGTCAAAAACTTTGTTTTTACGGGTTTGTTTTATTAAATCCCTTATATTAACTTCACCGCCGTCTCTCTCTGTCTGTCGTTATCTCATGGGCGGACGGGCGGAAAAACAAAAGTCGAAAATGACCCACTTCCAGTGATCCGATCGAGCTGAAATTTTGCACACGGACCCGTCTCACCTAACAATGCATCGTATTAAAATTTCAGATCGATCGATTGTACCGTAATTAAATTAATGCATTTTAAGTTTTTCCTCATATAACGTATGTAATTCAAATTCACGGTTTGTTATTGTTTTTTTCCCACGTGAAAGTTTGAGTTGACGCTTTGAGGCGACCCATCGAAGAACCGGGGTGCTTTTGTTTACATTTTACGTGTCGCGCTGAGCTCGGTCAAGCAAATCGGTGACCAGACTTTTCCCCTCCCCCCCCCCAGGGTTATGAAGCAAAGTTGAGTTAAGACGGATTCAGTCCGTATGTTTGTCGTGTTTGAAAATAATCAATACTGTTAGTTATGTCTCATATATAAGGGATTTATAGTCAAAAACTTTGTTTTTACGGGTTTGTTTTATTTACCACTATTTTTTTTTAATACCAAACACCTCATAAGCGCCCGCCCAACGTTTTATACCACGGTCATGTGTTCACGTGGTGAACTCATGGATGTCAACAAAGCAGACGGGTACCGATGCTTATATATAGACTATAGATAACCTAAAAATGCAATAATTTCAATACGGTACATTCGATCGATCTGAAATTTTGATACAATGCATTGTCGTCCAAGATCTAATCTGTGGTAAAATTTTTAGATCTCTAGGACCATCAGAAGGGGTATAATTTTACGTTTCAAGTTTTGAAGGAAGGATGGAAGGATGGATGGATGGATACAAGATACAAACATTGTGACTTAAATAAAAGCGTGTAAAAATTGTGATAAATAGAGATAAACTAAAAATTGATTAATTTAATTACGGTACATTCGATCGATCTGCAATTTTGATACAATTCATTGTCATCCAAGATCTATCTGTAGTAAAATTTTGAGATCTCTAGGACTATCAGAAGTGGTTTAATTTTACGTTACAAGATTTGAAGGAAGGGTGGATGGATACAACATACAAACATTGTGACTTAAATAAAAGCGTGTAATGACCCACTTCCCGTGATCCGATCGAACTGAAATTTGGCAAACGGACCCGTTTCACCTAAAAATGCATCGTATCAAAATTGCAGATCGATCGAACGTACCGTATTTAAATTAATGCATTTTTAGTTTATCCTTCTATAACGTATGTAATTCAAATTCACTGTTTGTTATTGTTTTTTTTCCACGTGAAAGTTCGAGTTGACGCGTTGATGTGGCCCTTCGAAGTACCGGCGTGCTTTTGTTTACATTTTACGTGTCACGCTGAGCTTGGTCAAGCGATCGGTGACCAGACTTTTCCCCTCCCCGGGTTATGAAGCAAAGTTGAGTTAAGACAGATTCAGTCTGTAAATGTTTTTCGCGTTTGAAAATAATCAATACTGTTAGTTATGTCTCATATATAAGGGATTTATATTCAAAAACTTTGTTTTTACGGGTTTGTTTTATTTAACCACGTTTTATTAACTCGCTTTCGTTCCTGTTGCATTGCATCATTGTTGGTTTGTTGGTTTGTCCAAGATTTTTTCAAATCTGCCAACGTAAAATTGAACCACTTCTGCTGATCATAGAGATCTCAATATTTTACCACAGATAGATCTTGGATGACAATGCATTGTTTCAAAATTTCAGATTGATCGAATGTACCGTTATTAAATTATTGAAATTTTTAGTTTATCTATATTTTATTATATACTTGCTTTCGTGTCTGTCTTTCCGTAATTTTTCAACTTTGCCAACGTAAAATTAAACCACTTCTAATGGTCCTAGAGAGCTCGAAATTTTACCACAGATAGATATTGGATGACAATACATTGTGTCAAAATTTCAGATTGATCAAATGTACCGTAATTAAATTAATGCATTTCTTAGAGTATCTTTATATAAGCATCTATACACACCATCCGTAGTTTAATTTCACTTGACGTGTTCCTCCCGTGTCCTCATCGTTTTGTTATTAAAGGTTGGGCGGGCGCGGATGAGGTGTTTGGTAAAATAAATAGAGTTTTTAAAATATTGTTAAAAACCACGTTTTTATTATTGGACTAAAAAGAATAAAATAAATAAAGTTAAAAAAATACGTTTTTACAAATGGAATAAAAAGAAGAAAATAATTTAAAACTTGTAAGTTCAAGTACTTCGATTTAATATGACTAAAAACGTGGGGCGGGTGTTTGGTATAAATATTAAAGATTTCTAATTTAGAAGGCAAAAGAGAGAATGAGTGAACCGCATAATATGTTAAACCTAATTTCTAATTATTTGATGGTCTTTATAATACGTCTCTCCCACAGTAGATCCTAATGTGCTATCTAGTGCGGTACGGTGGGTTGTGCACACTGCTATATTTTCATTTAACAACAGAGGACTGTAGAAACTGGTAGCTATTTATAAAAAAATGTACATTATGCTTAAAGAAAAAAAAATTACGTATATATATGAAAACTGGCTACCTTATAATATTAGAACTTTATTCTCTCAATCTAGATTGCTCAACATCAGTGGCGGATTTACTTATAAGCTTCACAAGAGTTAGCTTACCCCCCTCGACCCAAGTTTTTTTTCTCTGTGAAAGCAATAGTCCAATTTGGCACTGACATAGAATATCTGAACTTATAAGGGCCCCCATATCTCAAATAGCTTATGGCCTTACCAAGTCTAAATCCGGCACTGCTCAACAGCCCCTCTGCCCCCATTGTCACCCCACCCCCAGTTTGTGGATGCCATGGTAAAAACTACAACATTTGGAAAGTTAACCGATGAGATGAAGATGTTAACGTTGGCGCTGATGCTGACTATTGCTATAGACTGACGACGCCTCTCAATTAGGGGTGTACTGGATTCGATTTTTTAAAAATCCGGCCGGATTCGCCAGATTTATGAATTGAGATCCGACCAGATGCCGGAGCCGGATTTACAAATAAAAAACATAATAACGTATTACATCACTTTAGTAAATTTAATTTTTAATTTTTAGTTTTCGCAATGATTTAATTTGACATATTGGCAGCTCAGTTACAACTCGCAACAACAGTGACAGTTTATAGTTATTGCGCGAACTGTTCACTGAATGGTAGCAACTGCCGTACTCACACACTTTAGTATCGCGCGGTTTAGAGTCATTAATATATGCTACGCATGCGCGATCAATGTTCCTTCTGAGGTTCGTTGGTCCGTGTGAAAAGTAAAAAAATGCTGCGATAAAAGTTGCACAAAAACCAGTTTTTGTTCTATATTTTACAAAATTTACTGCGCGGAAATTTTAAACTGCTGCGCGGCGTCGGTCAGATATATGTGCGGCCTCGGAGCCGCGCAGCTTAAAGGGAACATTGTGCAGCGCGATAGGCCGTCCATAAATGACGTCACGCACCTAGAGGGGAGGGGAGGAGGGTGACCCATTTGTGATGATGTGTGACGATGGGGAGGGTTTGTTGTTGTTTTCAACAACTGTGACGTCACATCCAAAGAAGCAACTTTAAATAAACTTCAACTTAAATCTTGATTGCTTACAATTTATTTAATGACGTTTTAAATGGCTTCACGCGTGTTACGATATCAGAGTGCAAACCTTACTCTTAACTAAATACATAATTTAATGAACATAAAGTGATTTGAAAAATGCACATCTTCAAATAAGAAATACAGCTTTTATTGGTGGTGGGTGAGGGGCGAAACTTTATGACGTAATATTTGAGGGAGAGGCTAACTTTTTGTGACGTGTGACGAGAGGGGTGGGGGGAATCTGCCAAAATCACGTGAAGTCATTTATAGACGACCCCATACAAGTTCTAGCACGCGGGTCGTATTCCAAAGGTCGTATACCCAGGGAAATGTTTCGCGTCCAAATAGGATGTATACCGAGTTGGACTTATACCAAAGCAGACACACACCGACGTACCACTGTATTCAAGTCCCACAAACTCATGAAGTAATGCACCATTACAATTCAAAATGAGTGGTTTTTTTTTAAATTTAATTTTTTTAAAAAACATTTTTTATTTACATCAGCGCGACACAATAAACTGGAAGTGCTACTCTGTTATTGCCTATCCGACCCAAATCCGGTAAAATTGGACCGGAGCGTATTTGTAAAAAAAAGGCCGGATTCCGGATTTAACGGATCCGGAGCCGAAATCCGGTACATCCCTACTCTCAATGCAAATAACTTTCCAGCACTGGGCTTGAACAGAGAGAGATAGGCACCGGTTTCGAAAGTGCATTTCCGCGTTTCAACAATGCTCGCCTCGTGCCAATGCCATGAGCAGATCTTTTAAGCATCAACCGCTGTTACAATGGCACCAATCTTGGATGAGTAACAGTTTAATTTATCACGCCCGGGAAGGGGAGGACTGAGGGAGGACAGAAAGGGGTCAACGGCTGCAACGGGAGGATGATATATTTAGAACTCTGTTAACTGTTGGAAAAGGATAAAAAATCAATCGGAGGACGCAACTCTACGACATCAAAGGGCAGCTAACTCCACCAGCCGCTGACAATTGACAATATTTTCCATTAAAATGTCGCCTGCTTTGAAGACTGCGCGTCTTTACTAAATAGATTAGCTGGTTTATTCATCTTTACGAAATAGAATAACTGGTCTATTTTTTCTTTTCGAAATATAATACCTGGTCTATTCGTCTTTACGAAATAGATAGCTGGTCTCTTCATCTTTACGAAAATAGATAAGTTGTACTAATTGTCTTTACGAAATAGATTAACTCGTCTACACGTTTTTAAGAAATAGATTAGCTGGTCCATTCGTCTTTACGAAATAGATTAGCTTTTGGTCTATTCTTCAATGACATGTATATATATGTCGCTTAGCTAAGTTTTCAGCTTGATATAACCTCGAGGTTTTGTTTCATTTCTTTCAAACAATGTGTAATTTAGTGCATTTTTATTTTAACACATAACGAACGACACAAGGCATGCAACATTTCGGGGGTTCCCAGACAAACATTTTAAAAACCACTAATAAGAAAAACGTCTCCTGAATGTTAAGGAAAGATGAACTTAATTATTTTATAAACTGACCTTTCCGTTGTGACAACTAAATATTTTTTTCAATGTGAATTGCTGTAGCTTCTGTCTTTAAAAAATAACCAAACATTAAAAAAAAATAAAAAATAAACAAAAAGTAAATTGTTTGGTGGGAACAGCTGAGGGGTAAAGTACGTCACTCTATTTTTTAAAACCATTTTTACCCCCCTCCCCTGTCACAAACTGTCACAAATCGCAGACCCCTCCCCCCCCCAAAGTACGTCACACTTTCGAACAAATTTGTTCATTTTTATTTACAAAATAATTAAAATTTATTAGAAAACACCGTGACGTCACACATGGCCCCTCCCCCGGTCACAAACTGTCACACTTTCGTACACCCCCTCCCCCTCCTGGAGCGTGACGAGTACTACACTACCATCGTTCCATAAACTCAATTATATCTATCTACCAGTACTTTCATTTTTAAAAAAATAACCACACTTGCGAAAACCTGTCAGTCCCTTCATCTTTAAATAGCATCGAATTTAATCCGTGTACCAGTACATCCGCCCATGAATAAAATCAATTAAATACACACTGTAGTACTTCAATCTAACAATAACCACCATAACACCCATCTATCAAAAATTTCATATTAATATAAAATCCATTCAATGCATCTAACAGTACTTCAATTTCCACAAAATTCATTAGCTCCATCTACCAGTACGTCAATATTTCTATACAATCCACTTGATCCATCTACCAGTGCGTCAATATTTCCATATAATCCACTTATCTATCTACCAGTAGGCCTGTCAACGGGTACCCGAGACCCGAGTACCCGTGGCCGTAAGATTGTTGTTGAGCCTTCTCAAGTGTTTCTTGGACGGCTTCTTTTCCGCTTACCCTGTGGGTTCCATTTCAGGGCTTGCTTTGTTGTGTTAGAAGCAGGGTTTCTTAGTGTATGACCAATCCACCTCCACCGCTTCTGGAGAATCTCTTCCTCAATGGGCTTCTGTTTTGTCCGCTGCCACAGTTCCTGGTTGCTGATTTTGTCTGGCCAGTGAATTCTGAGAATCCTTCTTAGACAGTTGTTGATGAAGGACTGGATTCTGGTCAGGTTTACGGCCGTTGTTCTCCATGTCTCGGCTCCATATAGCAGCACAGGTTTTACCATAGCGTTAAAAATCCTTACTTTTAACTTGCTGCCTAAGTTGTTAGAGACCCAAACATTCTTGAGTTGCTGGAAGGCTGCTCTTGCTTTTCCGATCCTTATTTTGACGTCCGCATCTGTACCACCTTGTTTATCTACCACGCTGCCAAGGTAAACAAAACTGTCCACCTCCTCAAGGGCTTCTCCTTCAAGCATGATGGGTGATGTACTGGTGGCATTAACCTTGAGGATTTTACTCTTCCCTTTGTGAATGTTGAGACCCATGCTAGCAGAAGTGGCTGCGACAATGTTTGTTTTCTCCTGCATCTGTTGTTGGGTATGTGCAAGAAGGGCAAGATCATCAGCAAAGTCAAGATCATCCAGTTGATCCCACAAGGTCCATTGGATGCCATTCCTTTTCTGCAGTGTAGATTTTTTCATCACCCAGTCAATGGCTAACAGGAAGAGGAATGGTGACAGCAAGCAACCTTGTCTCACACCGGTCTTCACCTGGAAAGCATCTGTCACCTGCTGGCCATGGATAACTCGGCAGTTTATCCCTTCGTACATGTTTCTGATTATATCAGTAATCTTCTGTGGCACCCCGTAATGCCTTAGCAATCTCCACAGGGTTTGCCTGTCAACACTGTCGAAGGCTTTTTCATAGTCAACAAAGTTGACATAGAGCGGCGAGTTCCACTCTAGTGACTGCTCTAGAATGATGCGCAGTGTCGCTATCTGATCCGTGCAGGATCTGTTGTGCGAAAGCCAGCTTGTTCGTCCCGCAACAGAGGGTCTACAGCGTTTTTCATCCTGTTAAGTCGTACACGGTTGAAAACCTTTCCTGGGATGGACAGCAGGGTGATCCCTCTGTAGTTCGAGCAGGAGCTTAAGTCTCCCTTCTTTGGGATCTTGATAAGGTATCCCTCTTTCCAATCGGAAGGAACTTGCTCCTCTTCCCATATCTTCATAAACAGAGGGTGTAGCATTTCCACACTGGTTTCCAAGTCCGCCTTCAGTGCCTCTGCTGGGATGCCATCAGGTCCCAGCAGCCTTTCCATTTCTGAGTTGTTTAATGGCCCTGCTAATCTCTTCTTTGGTGGGACTATTACAGTCAATTAGCAGGTCATTATCGGCTGGTTGGATATCTGGTGGATTCCTTGGTTCAGGCCTGTTTAGGAGCTCTTCAAAGTGCTCCTTCCATCTCCCTCTCTGTTGCTCCTCACTTGGTATGGTGTTTCCCATTTTGTCCTTCACTGGTCTCTCTACCTTGCTAATTTTCCCTGACAGCGTCTTAATGGTATCAAACAGTTCCCTCATGTTCCCCTGGTGAGCTGCATCCTCTGCTTCTTTAGCAAGTTTATCAACAAATTCCTTCTTGTCCCTCTTGATGCTTTTCTTAACTTCCTTATTTGCATCTGCATACTCCTTCTGGGACTTGTTTTTCTGTGCTCGGGTGCGGCTGTTATTCACTTCTGATTTCTTTCTTTTCCTTTCTTCTATTTTACTCAGCGTACCTGCTGTCATCCATTCTTTGTGTGCCTGTTTCCTGTTTCCTAGCACTTCTTGGCATGTTGACTGGACTGTTTCTTTCATGCTTTGCCACTTTCCTTCGGTGGTTTCATCTTCAAGTATTTCTTGTAGGACTTGGAACTTATTGAATAGTGAGATTTTGAATTCTTCCTTTTTGGCTTGGTCCTTCAGGAGGGAGGTATTATACCGAGTCCTGTATGCTGTTTGCTCGGTATAATGTCTCTTTAGTTTTAATTTCAACCTGGCCACAAGAAGATGGTGATCTGAGGCAACATCAGCTCCCCTCTTAACACGTACGTCTTGGAGAGATCGCCTGAATGTTTTTACAAATACATACATGGTCTATTTGGTTCATCGTTCTCATGTCCGGTGAGACCCATGTAGCTTTGTGAATCCTCTTGTGCTGGAAAATACTCCCCCCTATGACCAGGTCTGCTGTGGCACATAGGTCCGCAAACCTCTCACCATTGTCGTTCATCTCGCCTATCCCTTGCTGTCCCATAACCTCTTCGTACCCTGTGTTGCTATTGCCGATCTTGGCATTAAAGTCTCCCATGAGGATGCGATGTTCCTCCGGGGCGACCCTGGACTATGGTCATTACTCTATTGTAGAATTCTTCTTTGTCTCCTTCATCACTTTCATTAGTTGGTGCGTAGCATTGTATAACATCTAGTACGTCAATATTTCCATAAAATCCACTTGATCTATCTACAAGTACGTCAATATTTCCATAAAATCCACTTGATCTATACACCAGTACGTCAATATTTCCATAAAATCCACTTGATCTATCTACCAGTCGTCAAATTTCCATAAATACGTCAATCTACCAGTACGTCAATATTTCCATAAAATCCACTTGATCCATCTACCAGTACGTCAATATTTCCATAAAATCCACTTGATCCATCTACCAGTACGTCAATATTTCCATAAAATCCACTTGATCCATCTACAGTACGTCAATATTTCCATAAAATCCTACCAGTCCGTCAATATTTCCATAAAATCCACTTGATCCATCTACCAGTACGTAAAAATTTCCATAAAATCCACTTGATCCATCTACCAGTACATCAATATTTCCATAAAATCCACTTGATCCATCTAAAGTACGTCAATATTTCCATAAAATCCACTTGATCCATCTACCAGTACGTCAATATTTCCATAAAGTCCACTTGATCCATCTACCAGTACGTCAATATTTCCATAAAATCCACTTGATCCATCTACCAGTACGTCAATATTTACATAAAATCCACTTGATCCATCTTCCACTACGTCAATATTTCCATAAAATCCACTTGATCCATCTACCACTACGTCAATATTTCCATAAAATCCACTTGATCCATCTACCAGTACGTCAATATTTCCATAAAATCCGTTAGATCCATCTAACAGTACGTCCATATTTTTCAGAAAATCCATTAGATCCATCTACCAGTATTTTCATATATCCATAAAAATCCATAAGATCCCTCGACCAGCACGTCCATCTTTCCATACTCGCCGTATATCACTCTTCTTACAGTACTCCGGTTTTAAAATCTTTTTTTTTAAATCCGCTGTTCATTTTTTTTTGTTTCTAAATTTCCCAAGCACTAAGAAGATTAGCTTCTCTGCGTCGTGACGTCACACTGAGATAGATTTACGTTAAAAAAACCCAACCCAGCTGAACTTAAAAACATAATAATAAAATCTTTTCATCTGCTAATCAATAGACGAGATGCTATCGGATTCACTCAGTCTCGTCATAGTAAATTAAATACAACATTAAAGAGTAATGAAGATGAGATGAGGAATTTTAAAAGTTGATATATTCTTACCCAACTTCACAGTGATAAATACATCAAAAAGACCTTATTTGAAAGAATCCTCTGATAACCGCATGGGCCCGACCACTACCGTGTGTGCTCTATTGGCACCAGATAGGATCTGCTAACACCATTAAAGTTTTATAGGCCTTTTCATAATATGGCGGAAATCTATTAATAGAAATGTTGGGGTCTTTTTGGGGGACGAATTTTATTTTAAAAATTAATAAAAGATACGAGTCAATATGTCAATGTAGGTATATTGAGAAGGAAGTATCTTATAAGCTATTTGTTAATTTTCGTTAATTTAAGACAGCTTATTGGACTTGAACAAGAAAAAAATGTTTTGTAATTTTACTATGCTAACTATTTTAAGAGCTTATTGGATTCGACTGTATTTATGCTTCAAAAAATTTTCCCGCTAAAAATGTAATCTAAAAAAAGAACATTACTCAATGAGTTATGACGTTTTCTGGTTTTAGAAATGACAAGTCTTATTGCAGCCATTTAGGATTTGCTTCGATCATGGGATCTAATGCCACCAGATGGGATCTACATATGAATCGCAGTTGGACATGCTTTATGCAGTCCAATTCTGGGATTTAAAGGAGAGGAAAATATCAAGCGTCACATTTCGGTCTCAAAGCGATGGTCTAGTTTATTGGAAGTGCTCGGATCCTACATGTGGAAGAAAATCAGAAGCCCCGAGCCTAGTGCTCCTTATGGGTCTTCCCGTAAGACCCTCTCAGCTCCAAAGGCACGTAACAGCTGAGAACCCTCCCCCCTCTCCGGAAAAGGTTTCCTCAGAGCTGGCGTCCGCTGCGTTCTGCACGGTACCTTTTGCTATTCCGTACTGGCGCTCCTGGCCCTAACCCGGCACCGCTCAATGGCGTTGCTAGTAAAAAAGGAGATCGGATAAAAGTATGGAATATTCATTTTTAACCTTATAAAAAAAAATCCACCAGACACATTACCTTGATCTGGTGTTTACTTTAGGCTCTGGACCCGTGGCCACTCTAAATTAACGTTCATATCTATGTATACTAAAATAGCCCCACCTCATATTATCTATTCCCAATAAGTTTGCTCTGTGGCGCGTATCGATTCCGCCCAGCTGTCCGTTAAGAATAGGAGCTTGGACCGGGCGATCAGATACAAATGAAAAACTCCAAGCCGGCTGTACATTAGCATGATAAAGTGATTTTGTTTTGACCAGATGGGGTCGGGGGGGGGGAGATGGGCGGTATTTGATACGGTGGAGGAAAAAAATATCGTGAGTTAGGATGTGAAAGACAGGTTAGGGCAACACGAGAGAACGTTTATTAAGAAGCCGTTAAAGATAAAGGATGGCGTCTTCTTGGATCTGATAGATACGGTTTACTTCATCTACGTTCTGCATTGTGTGTTTGTGTTTGTTCGCCGATGGAAGGTCTTTTGCCGAAACGTTAGTTTGGGGCGTGTTTTTCAGGCTCACTAATACATTATATTCAATAACCAAGATAAAGGATGGGACTATATGAGAGATAAAGGATGGGACTATATGAGAGATAAAGGATGGGACTATATGAGAGATAAAGGATGGGACTATATGAGAGATAAAGCTTGGGATGTTACGATGGAAAGGTGAGATTCTGAGAGAGAGAGAGAGAGAGAGAGAGAGAGAGAGAGAGAGAGAGAGAGAGAGAGAGAGAAAGAGAGAGGGAGAGAGAGAGAGAGAGAGAGAGAGAGAGAAAGAGATAAATATTAAATTGAAACAGAAAGAGATGTAGAGGGAGAGAGTGAGAGGGAACGAATGAGCTATTTAGACATTGTGAGAGATGATGTAGGCAGAATAGAAAAGCTGGGAGGTAAGCTAATATCACTGTGCATTCATCGCGACGAGAAGGAAAGTGAGATCGAAAAAGAAGACCATATGTCCACAACCAGATGCCCCTTTCACTTTTGTAGGGTCAAAATCCTTAAATTGGCGGCCCACTTTAGGGACAAGTGTTACAAGGAATGGGCCGACAACTCGAATGACAGAGTTGTGTGTCACGCGAACGTGCAAGACGTAAACTGTCGTAAACGAACTGACTAGTGTTGGAACCGAGTCGCCAATATCTGGTTACTCAAATGAGAATAGAGCATTATCGAAGCGTATCAAAGTTTAATAAGCTTGATCATAAACAAGAACTCTGCTTGTACGCATTGCGGATAAGCCACCCAAACAGTAGCAAAACTGCTGACTTCGTGCCCATCGCTGAACATAGCTGGGGAGACTTAGGCGGCGAGTGAGTCGTACGCTCAATAGTCTAGGCACTATAGCTCAAATTATAAGAGAATAATCTCAACCTTATGTTAGTAAGAAATCGACATAACAGAAAATATTGAATGCCAAGCGATAAGAACGAAGCTCATGCAAAGAAGAAAGGATTGGATAAGACAAAATGATGACATGGAATGATAATTTTGGATATATTGAGCTGAATTGTTTAACTTTGGGGTTAAATGAATAGGTTAGGGATCAACGTTCCATTTAAGCTGTGCGGCCGCGTATATATCTGACTATTGCAAACGATTAGTTTTTTTTAAACATTGCACAGGGACCAACGAACCTTAGAGGGGACATTGTTAGGGATTAGGCTTAAATTTGGGTTTGAGTCCAGGTTTGAGCTTGATGAGATTAGGGTTTGAAATGAGGTGGAGGAGCGAAATTATTTGTGGAACAGGTGCAACGATTCAGACCCCCCCCCCGGGTTTTGCTATTTTTTACGACGGCCCTGCACCGTCTGGTAATTTAATTAACGTGACTTTGTAATATCAACGGGATAATGTGATATAGTCAACAGTAATCTGTGTCAAAGTGAAATAAACTTTGGGGGCACAATTGAATTAATAGCCGGATGGTGACCGATATATTCACAGCTGGCTGGATGACTGTCCTATTGGCTTATTCTCATTACAGCTGAGTAGTCAGCAAAGCAACCGAGCTGAAATCTGGAAAGCTTACACTTCCCCGTTAAAAAGCTTTCTCCATGACCTTTGAGTAAGTTTCTGTTGAGATCTAAGGAACAAAAATGATATGGGTTTTATTACAGCGCTTTTATTGATCGTAGTCACCATCACTAATTCATGAGAACAATGAAGCATTGACCTTTAACGTTTTAAGTTTCATAAGCTGTCCAGGAAATAGCCAGTTCCCGATTTCTTTTACAAATAAAAAACAAACAACAACTAAAAGCTACTACATTAAAAATAACATTAAAATAAAATAATTTATTTAAAAATTAATTATGAAAAAAACACACACTTAATAGAGGTATTAAAAATATTAAAAAGATTAAGAGTTTGTTACTCTACTTTCTACTATCACTAAAAATCTTGTTACATATATGAATTGCGATTAAAATGTTGCATTCCTGTTGATGTATACTATGCGTTGAAAAGGATTCTTTTACTAAGGGATAACTTTAGCCAATTTACATTTTCAAACTTTCTGAAATATTTAGAAAGTATTTTTTAGAAAGTGCATGTAGGCTATATTTTTAATATTAAATGGTAGCCAATATATGACTTCCAAAATAAATAAAACTGTATATTTATCTTTGTGGTAACAGTTTTTAATTTTTAAAAATGTATATACTTTTCAAAGAATCGTTTCTAGAAGGTTTGGTTTTTAATTTGTAATTTCTTACACTTCTGTTCTTCTGAGCAACGCTGTTGTGACTTATGGCCATTAATTTTCTAATCTCCGCTTTACTTGTTTTTAATGGTAGGGTTGATAATTTATCATGTGTAAGTAATTTAACAATACTACTGCATGTCGTAATATATTACAGGTTAAAGTTCATCCTTTTATTTTAAAAAAAATGTTTGAATTTTTTTTTAAACAATCGATTGTAAAGCTTTATCAATGACGAGAATCTATCATGAATTAGTTCTAATTACCGAACCAGCTGTTAATACCAAATACGTCAATTGACCTGTTAAAAGCCAACTTTATGCTACCAATCATTGAAGTGGACACCATCAGATCACGTCCCGTGTAGTTAATAAATAAAACCAGCTTTCACAAATTTTACTTTAACAACGCTTTCCATTTTAGCTCTATAGTTTTAAGACGTGGTTATTCTTGGGGACAATCTGTGTGACACACTAACTGGGAATCGGAGGTGGGAATTCATAAACAGACTTTTCTAGAATTTTTTTAAAACAAATTCCCTATGCAAGCCCAAGTTGCAGTCTGGTTGCTGTAGTCAATTTATTACTTTAGGAATTATTGTATACATTACTTCTATTTTTATATCTTTTCCTAAGCAGACATTCATGTTTTTTTGTTTTAGAACTGTAGTGCTACATTATAGTTTGCTTTAATGTGTAATACATCTTTATAGAGATCTAACTTATGCTATCAACTCTAAAGTCAACATTTACAGCTCCATGATCCATCTTTGTGGTGCTGCAATCCATTCACCCCGTAAAACTATAATTTCAGTGCCATGTTAATCTTTTAATTAGAGAATTTTCAAGCTGCTCTCCGTGCATGGCCGGTATTTCAGTTTATGCCATCTGACTTTTCGCCTAACGTGTTCAATAATCTCCAGCCACTGTGGATGAGATGCTGTCACCGTTGTGGAAAGCTGTGTCCAATGAAGAAGGAGTGGAGGGGAGGGGAGTAATGTTTGGGCTGTGAGATTTTTACGAGCGGGGTTGTAAGATACGAATTGAAAGAATGCAATATTAATTTTAAAAAAACTATTAAAAAAAAGACTAATCTAAAAGGAGCCTCACAAAAAGTATTTTATCAGTTACAAAAAAAAGAGAAAGTAATGTTTCCCAAAATTCCCGACGCAAATAATTTAGTTAAAGGTATATACCTGAAGGCATTTTTTCTTTATATCTATATGAATTATGTGAGGCCCGTTCAGTTTCAGTTGTCCCCTCTAAGCTGCGCGGCCGTGCAGATATCTGACTGACACCGCGAAGCAGTTTAGAATTACCGTGCAGCAAATTTTTTAAAATATTGCAAAAAATTGATTGATGCTGTTCAACTTTGCACACAGGTTTTTCTACTTTGCACACGAACCAACGCACATTAGAGGGAACATTGGTTGTGCTCAATTATGGCTTAACCGAGTGCTAGATACAGTTAATGTTTATGACGACTCTTCTAATGATGATGAAACAGAGGGTGAAATTTAAATGCTTAAAGTAGGAAATCAACAATTTTTATTAACAGTTTATAAAAAAAACATTCAATAAAAGACAAGCTTAAACGTTGTAAAACCTAGAAAAGTTGACCAAAAGAAATTTCGTTTTGAAATTCTTGCTCTATTTGTTTAAAAAACAAATTTCCTGCCCAAAAGGCACAGACATTTTGTGTTAGGTTTAGTTCCTATTCAAAGTGCTTACGCACTCCACTGGCTTGAGCCGTTTTCTCGGTACACTTCTGTTGTCAAGCGACACTATGATCAAAACAGCTCTACATGTTTATCAAGCAAATAAAATAAACAATACACAAACAAAACAAAACCGAATAAACAAGTAAAGAATCTTTCAACACATACAACGTCCGTGCCGAAAAGACTCCCGAGTTCAGTAAACATGCTAGAGCGTCCCCTGAAAGTGAGGGCAACAACTGATCTGTTGATATAAGCGAGGAGTCTTCATCTGTGGGCTCAATCACCTTAGAAACCTGAGCGAGAGGGGATTGATGAAATGTTTTCTTGTAGCCCCGAGGGTGATTGTAAGGAGGAATGAGCAGGGGTCTTATGCACACATTGATGCACTCATTGGCCTCGCGCATACTAGTAGTTTGTTGTAAACATCTGGGTTTTACAAAAACGTTTTGCTACATCCTGAATCCTTTCCACTTTTTAGGAATAGTTTTACAGAGTCTGGGGTAAAATAATTTATTATTAAAAAATAAATTGGCATGGAAAGATAACTTAAGAGCTAAATGTACATGAAGCGGTATCAATTAAATCATTGTGAAATGTTAGCATTTTTTAAAGATAGATCTAACTTTCATTTCAAATGTCCCCCGGTTATTACAACCACTTTATGGAACACCCAATCACATTCTCTCGGAGAATTGAAGGAGGAACTCCTTAAAATTATAGATTTTAAGTATTTCAACTATACCTTTGATTAAAACAATGGAAGTAATGTTAAGTCAACATGTTTACCAGACACCACATATCCACCAGATACCACATATCCACCAGATACCACATATCCACCAGATACCACATATCCACCAGATACCACATATCCACCAGATGCCACATATCCACCAGATGTAACAGCATCCTCCCCTGAACAAAGTTAATAATTGTAAAAATAAAATTTTCACAAAACATTATTTCATCACTAATACTGTCTCCATTTGTAATACTTTCGTGTTTTGTGTTTGTTTGCGAAAATGGCGAGTTTTCGGTATATCCGCAAATCTGTGCTCCAGTGGTCCAACATTGGTAGTAAATTCATTATGGTATAGATAATAGCCTACTCATATACTCATCAGTTCCAAGTATGACATTCGCCCAAAGCCACGAGCAAGTCCGGCCATGATAATACCTCATGTATTCGATCCAGTCACTTTCGGTGACGGACCACGCATCGAATCTCCCTGTCCAGAAACTAATTTAAATTGCGCCGCTTTACTGGAAAATAGAAGAGGCGTATCGATATTAATTAGCAGAGTTCATTTCTAATCATTAAATTTTGTTATTGCTGCGATGATTTTTTAATATGACGTGAGGAAATGCCTGGAAGTTACTAAGAATTTGTAAAAAAAAAGTATATTTATATGTTCCTGGGATATTGTGTGTTGTGAAACAAACGTTTTCCGGTTACCGGGAAATGCCTGACTCAGGAAATATGGGTGGTTTTTGGCACAGTAGAGAACAAAAAGTAAATAGAACGATTTTTAAAATCAAATGGAATCGTGGAACGTTCAAATTACTTTTGGTGTCCACTTGTTCTTTTTTTAAAAGTATCCACAACGATGTGATTTCAAGAAAACGCTATGTGGGGGAACTTTCAAATTGCTTTTATTTTGGGACACATATCCTTATTGTCGTCACAAGATGCATTTGTCAAGTGTTCAATTTTGTTGTGTGTGTGGCTGAGAGTTACTTTGGCGCCTCGTGGAAACAAATATACATAGATCCTTCTTCTTTTTCTCTTGAATTCTGGTGTGGCGGTGGGTTGCCCTGAACAAATCAAGGAAAAAAAACACTATCTACACTCAAAACTCTTAAGAGCTTTTAATAGATGCTTGTAACTATGCACATGAAGCGGTATCAGTTGAAGACGACATCATGAAATACAAACATTTGTTAAATAACGTTCATTTCAAATGTTCCCCTGTTATTACCACCACTTTATGGAAACCCATGAAGTTCGACCACACTGAGTCTCTGCAGACTAGACATAAACCACGAATAAGCGTATAGAAAAAGCGCCTGTAACATTAAGATAAGATAAGATAAGATAAGAGAATAAATATTACCAATGTTGACCTTTGTTTCAAGTTAATACAATACGTGACCACAACCTTTTCCTTTTTAACTGCCATCTAAGTAAAAAAATAATAAAGCTCTAATCATCCCGCAAGCATTCTGTAACAGCTCTTATGAAATGTCGTACAATAATTAGCTCACATAAAATTATTACCCCCACCCCTCCCCCCCCAAAAAAAAAGTCCACCATCTGTCCAATATTGTTCTAACGAGCATATCATAAGACGCTTAACCTCCTTTTAACAAATACATATCTAATCTTAAGAGTTGAGACATCGTTTAATTACCCCTTAGTGAATGTTCTCCAGTTTCCGGGAAATATAATTTTTGTGTACTCTCGAACCCTTTGGGAAATCTTTAATAACGTGTCATACTCTCTTGGCTGATCTTTCGGCCATTCACATTTTCTTTAAAAAATGCCCTTTCCTTTCACTGTCGAGAGTTCTATTTGCCCATAGTTCATCGAAGAGAAATATCCCAAAATATCGTCCATCGACAGAAATTCGGGTTTTTATTTTAAAGAGTGTCTCGGTTAAAGATACGTTTACTTAGCTTGTGCAAACATTTTGTAACAAAATGATTCGTGTACGTTTTATTTCAATTTCTAAAGTAAATTTATATAACTTTTTATTTTCAGCCAAGCAACAAAATGAAATCTTGCTTTGCACATTGCATAGTTCCTGTTCTATGTCATTTACGTGCTTCAATTGAAAGTATATAAAATATACAATTCGAGCAACAAAGCCCGTCCGAGGACGTTTCCGCCACCGTTCGGTGGCATGTTGTTGTAACTCGCCAAACAGCCGTCTCGGCCGGCATACACGTGCATCACGTCAAAAATACTATTCATTAAATTTAAAATAAATAACTCGTAAAAACTGAGCTTTTGACTATAAATCCCAACGTGCATAACTCAAAATAAAGTCTTGGAAGAAATACTGAACCAAAAATAACTCGTTTTGAACGTCCGCGTAAATGGCGTAAACGTGTTCAATATGATTGGCTGTAGGAGTCATATGTGTTTGACGGACCAACCGCTATAGATGACCGGACAGAACGGACAGAAACTTGCCTTTTATTATATAGGATATGCAATTGCAAATTTACTGTTTTAGTCAATGATTAAGGAACCAACGATATTTTACGTTTAAAGTTAAACCAGTTTAAGGGAAGTTAAGGAGGGTGTTGATTGAGAATATTTCGACCAAGAACTTGCTATGAAGCTCTGTTCATGCATACAAGAATAGAGATTGACTTAAAATCTCAAAATATTATAAGATTCCGGGGAAATGACAAATTAACTTCTTAAATGCGAGGAGATGACATTCTCTGGGTATCTCTCTCTTATCTCCTCGCTTTTTTCCCCCCCTCTCTCTCTCCCCCCCCTCTCTCTCTCTCTCAGATAACTTCTTTCTTTCTCTTGCATTCCCTTTCTTATTTTTTCTCTTTCTCTCTCGGCTGGTTTCTCCCTCCACCCTCGGCTGGTTTCTCCCTCCCCCTCTCTCTGTATGTTATTGTTTTCAGACATCACTTAACTGCCAAACAATTTCGAGAAATTAAAAAAACACCCCCCAACTTTTTCTGCCTTCACGTCGACGATAATAACACCGTAACACTCAACACAAATGATCTTACAGATGTATTCATACATTAAAAAAAATCCACGTTTTCCTTTCTTGTTGTCTCCGATAATTAGTCGTGCAGGAGGATCATTTCTCCTGGAGTTATTTTTGGGATTCTGTTTTTTTTTAAATCGTCAACTTTGTTTTTTTTCTCTCCCTAAGACGCACTAATGTTGGTTTTCCTCAGAACAAAACAATTCATCGGCCGTCAATTTCATCATGAACCCCCTTAAACAAATCACTTTCTTTTACAACCATATATACAAGCACTAAGAACATACATTCTCTTTTACTCAAATTCAAGTGCTCAATCACATTCGTATTAATAGATTTGACAAAATTTATATTACATGTATTGTTAAATTAATGCCTATTTACACAAAAAATGAACATGTTTCAAATCACTTTATTGTCATTTAAGTATGTATTTAGTGGAGGACTGCACTTTAATATCGTAACACGCATGAAGCAATGTAAGACGGCATTAAATAAATTGTAAGCACTCAAATATTTAAGTGGAAAATTTTATTTATAGATTTAATGCTTGAATATGAAGTCACATTTCTTTAAATAAAACTACACCAACTCTCCGCCCTCTTCAAACATATTTACAAATTTGTGACTCCCTCCCCCCTGGTGCGTGACGTCATTTATTTACGGCCCCTACTCTCGCTTTCTCACTATTGAGGCACATCGCCGCCCTGTTAATTGCTTATTTTGTAGTCAGTGTTGTATCTACCGTAAGTGCCGTTTGGGGCGGGACAAGGTTTACGTTCCATAAAGAAACTTTTTAAAAATTGGTCACAAAAGGTCCCCCATCGCAACTCCGATAAGGATAAAAATGCCTTCATCGGCTCTTGCTGGGGACACGTGGTTTTCACCAAGCGAGCTGTACCAATATTCAGTGCCTATGTTGACATAACCTTTAAACCAAACCCCCATACGACTGTGGGACGTGCTCTTCTATTTTCAGCCGATCTCATCGCGTGATGTTTTTAGAAGACTTTCTCACTCCCTTCTGTCGACTTTCTCCCACTTCTCATTTTTATATAATTTCCATCACTCCTTGAGACAGCCACGGCCATTCTGACCTCAGATTGCCGTTTCTGATTTCTCTTTGAAATAGAGAAAGAACGCGGGCTTTCTTTCATTTGTTAACCATTTACTAAAATGTTACTAGGTTTGTAACAGACACACTTGAATTTTCTTTAAAAAACTTTATAACCAAACAGTTTTACCTCTGCTGGACAGTAAAGGTAAAACCTGTCTTTATCGACAGGATACTATTTAGATCGTACTTGCTTATGTTAATATTAAGTATACGAGACTTGCTGAGAGGATATTCATTATTAAAGTCTTTCTCTTAGGACGTTGTATATAATTGAGTATGAATCTCGCTGATGCGACAGTTTTGGGTTTGGAGACGTTTGCGCAAATAGGGTGTCCGAGGATAATGCAATCGCGTATCGAACATTACAATATAAGGGGACCGTCCATAAAGTACGTCATGCTACTTTTGAACATGTTTAACTCCCCCCCCCCTCCCCTTGTCACAAACCTTGGACACCCGTAACACTTTCGAAAAACAATTGTGTTTTTTATTAACAAAATAAATCAAATTTAATTTAAAACAGCGTGACATCACACATGGCCCGACACTCCCCCCTCCCACTGTCACACTTTCTTACAACCCCTCCCCCCTCTGGAGCGTGACGTACTTTATGGACGTTTCAACAACATGTGGAATAAAACGAAAACAAGAAGCAACTCCTATCACTTGCCTTTCTTTTTCCTCTAAAAGTGCAATATGAGATGTTTGAGTGACACACCTATAAGCCTGTAACAAAAACCTTGGGGTTCTGATTTTTTATCATATATTAAAGAGGAAAAGAAAATGTAACAGTTATGACTTCAGCTCCAATGTTATTTCCTTGTACAGAGAAGTGTCTTAATGCTGCTTTATTATTATTTTTTTGATATGTTCAATAACATGGATGCGTATTAGGCACCACGCTGTCGCCCGAGGAACCCTATTTTGTCGATACCCTATCTGGTGATACTCGCACAGGTGCTGCCCTTTCGGGCTCTATAATTTACAAATTTATTTGATTTTTTAAATATATATTTGCTTGACACCTTAACTTTATATATATATATATATATATATATATATATATATATATATAATATATATATATATATATATATATATATATATATATATATATATATATATATATATATATATATATATATATATATATACACACTAGCGTATCACCCGTCAAAAATGACGAACGTTTTCAGCTGAAATCTATTTATTTTATAAAAAATGCAGTATTTTTTGGGCGCCTACGGCGCTTTTCTAAAGCCCAACTAACTTGTCCTTGTTTGATAAATACGAAATATTAAACTTTCTGAAATGTACACAAAGTATTTTATAATAGGGGTTGTAGGGCTCGGCGCCCCTTGTTTTTTGATTTTATAATTAACCATCATCAAATCCTCTTTTTACATTGATCCCTTTTCCAAAATTAAAATACATGTATGAGCGAAAACAATGACGTCATATAATATTTTTTTACAGCGCATCTTTAATTTGCACACCTTTTGATGCATTGGTGCAGTAATTTGGTTTTCCCTGCTTTCTAAAATTAGTAGCGTCACGGACAGACATTGCAAATCATATTGTTAAATTTATATATATATTAACCTAAGATTCAAGCAAATGTCCAAATTAAAAAAAACAAAAACAACTTACATTAAATTTCGCATGGTTTCGAAATAATGTTATAAATTATAGACATTCAAAATTTAAATTCAATTATATATGCGCTGGGGTGACAGAGCAAATATAGTCTCAAGTTCTCTCCCTTGAAAATTCTTTCTTGTTTTTTAAAACCTATTATTATTGTGCTCTTCAATATTCTTGACCGCTTTATTTCTCTGGCTCATGAAAACCGGATGCAACAATGATATCCCCAATGTACAAAATTACCGAAAATTACATTTGACATCTCCGGCCACAACTCAACACCAAACTACTCCAGTCGTATGTTGGAGGCATGCCGATCACAAATACAGATACACGTGTCCAATGGTCGCAGTTCCTTCCCAGACAACAAAATCATCCCGTAGTAACCTGAAGAGTTGTGTTTCTTACCCGCAAGACACAGTCACAGGCAAACATTCAGCTCCCCAGTATACCTTCTTTCGCCATCTGCTCTTCTCTGGGTGGCGTCTTCCTCACCGGAACCCGGGGCCTCGGCTTGTGCTAATGGGAATTAATCGGGTGGTATCGAGTACTCGGTCTTGCATCGGATGACGCCGGTGACGATACCAAGGTAATTCATATATGTCAGGGATTATCGATCCGGCGAGGAGACGCGAAAGAAGCCACGGGTTTATGCCGACTCGTGGACATGACGCCATGTACAGTTCAAAGGATTATATTAGTGCATGTTGAGGGGAAAAAAACAACATTATATGTAGCAGTCAAAGGATTATATAAATGTGTTGCCGGGAAAAAAATGCCAGAGCGCCTAGTAGAACTCGAAAGGAAGTGAGGAAGTTTTTGTTTCCGGACTTTTTCATACACGCACTAAAAAACCCATCGCAGGGCTTGTGTGTTAGGGGTTCAGTAATTTTTTAAAACGGGGAAAGAAATTTCTGGTGACAGGTGATTGTCATCCTTTAACAGACATATCAGAATGATGGGCCCGTGTTGATATTATGTGCCAATAAAAAATTTGATTAGCCCCAGAGGTGGATTAAAGTAACAGTACGCGAAAAATGGAAGGACTGCTATCATAAAATAAAAAAATAAAAACCTGAATGGAGTTGTATAACGTAGATTTTGCACTTCAATTATAATAAAATTTGGCAGTTGAACAACTATAGCAACTGACATGCACTGAGTTCATACAACTAAAGATATCACTTTGGGTGAGGGGATTTTTTCTTCTTTCTTTTTCAGTTTGAAATTGAATTTTCTTGGTCGTCTCTGAGTAGTAGTTGTTTCCAGGGATGTGATGTTTGCCCCACAGTTTATTTAACTAAAAACGTGGCTTTTTAAATGTATGCAATATGGCTGACACACGTTTTTTTCTTTAACAAAGACACGCGTGTTCAGTGTTATAAATCATACATGTACGTCACTTTCTTGCGGGCGGGGTTAGTTAGGTGGGGGTAAGGAATTAAATTAATTAACCAACTAAGTATTTAATGAATTGGATCTCAGGTTGGTTTTCTAGTCAAGTCCAAAGCCATCTGGCTGTGGCCTAAATTTTTAATTAAAAAAAAACAAACCCAAAAAACTTTAAAATTATATTTTTTGGGGATTAAATAGATAAATACATACAAAGAAGACTAAGTCAAAATTTCCACTTTCCCGGTTCATCCGTGGATAATAAATCTCTCTCTATATATAAATATTTCACCAAAGCGAGTATGTGCAAACAAGCATGACGAATGACCCTCGCTGGGGTCGACCAATCACACTAATCGCAGTTTATAGTTGGCAACAATGGTTCTTGCGACCACTTGCGTTGTTCCTTTCACAGAATAACATGTGATGCGAAGTGTAGTGGTTATCACGTCCGCCTTACACGGGGTTGACGGGTCCCGTGTTCAAGCCCCAGCGTAAACATTATTTTTTAATTTTTAAAATTGTTTGTTTGTACCCGTTCGTTTCAGCTTTTTTTGCGAACATGGCTGACCCTCGCTAGGCTCGGCCAATCACAGTTTATGGTTGGCAAGCTAGGGTGGTGAAGGGTGGTGGGCAGGTGCAAATTTCTCGAGACCAAAAATGCGTCGGTGGTCCCCTCCCCCCTGCGACGTTTACTCGCGTTGTTTTGATTTCTTCGTGCTGTAGCTTGTGTCCGTTCTCTCCCCCCCTTTATTTGCACTATCCATGAGCAAATCTGCGGCGTATGCTGCACT